>JAWNPO010000091.1:0-107353 GCA_035047525.1 Drosophila quinaria | reverse complement strand
AAATTTGAAAACTCCCATAACTTTGTGAAAACTCATCCGATCTACATGCGGAATATCTTTTTGATCATAATTTGGCCTCAATATGAATAAATTGACTCAACAATATTGGTTTTGAAAAAAAATGGATTTTGAAAAATTTGATCGTACCCCATGAATAGGGGTTCATGACTTATGATCAAAAAGTACGAAATTTGAAAACTCCCATAACTTTGTGAAAACTCATCCGATCTACATGCGGAATATCTTTTTGATCATAATTTGGCCTCAATATGAATAAATTGACTCAACAATATTGGTTTTGAAAAAAAATTTGATTTTGAAAAATTTGATCGTACCCCATGAATAGGGGTTCATGACTTATGATCAAAAAGTACGAAATTTGAAAACTCCCATAACTTTGTGAAAACTCATCCGATCTACATGCGGAATATCTTTTTGATCATAATTTGGCCTCAATATGAATAAATTGACTCAACAATATTGGTTTTGAAAAAAAAAGGATTTTGAAAAATTCGATCGTACCCCATGAATAGGGGTTCATGACTTATGATCAAAAAGTACGAAATTTGAAAACTCCCATAACTTTGTGAAAACTCATCCGATCTACATGCGGAATATCTTTTTGATCATAATTTGGCCTCAATATGAATAAATTGACTCAACAATATTGGTTTTGAAAAAAAAAAGATTTTGAAAAATTTGATCGTACCCCATGAATAGGGGTTCATGACTTATGATCAAAAAGTACGAAATTTGAAAACTCCCATAACTTTGTGAAAACTCATCCGATCTACATGCGGAATATCTTTTTGATCATAATTTGGCCTCAATATGAATAAATTGACTCAACAATATTGGTTTTGAAAAAAAATAAGATTTTGAAAAATTTGATCGTACCCCATGAATAGGGGTTCATGACTTATGATCAAAAAGTACGAAATTTGAAAACTCCCATAACTTTGTGAAAACTCATCCGATCTACATGCGGAATATCTTTTTGATCATAATTTGGCCTCAATATGAATAAATTGACTCAACAATATTGGTTTTGAAAAAAAATATTTTTTTTTAAAATTTGATCGTACCCCATGAATAGGGGTTCATGACTTATGATCAAAAAGTGCGAAATTTGAAAACTCCCATAACTTTGTGAAAACTCATCCGATCTACATGCGGAATATCTTTTTGATCATAATTTGGCCTCAATATGAATAAATTGACTCAACAATATTGGTTTTGAAAAAAATAAGTATTTTTGAAAAATTTGATCGTACCCCATGAATAGGGGTTCATGACTTATGATCAAAAAGTACGAAATTTGAAAACTCCCATAACTTTGTGAAAACTCATCCGATCTACATGCGGAATATCTTTTTGATCATAATTTGGCCTCAATATGAATAAATTGACTCAACAATATTGGTTTTGAAAAAAATAGGATTTTGAAAAATTTGATCGTACCCCATGAATAGGGGTTCATGACTTATGATCAAAAAGTACGAAATTTGAAAACTCCCATAACTTTGTGAAAACTCATCCGATCTACATGCGGAATATCTTTTTGATCATAATTTGGCCTCAATATGAATAAATTGACTCAACAATATTGGTTTTGAAAAAAAAATTTGATTTTGAAAAATTTGATCGTACCCCATGAATAGGGGTTCATGACTTATGATCAAAAAGTGCGAAATTTGAAAACTCCCATAACTTTGTGAAAACTCATCCGATCTACATGCGGAATATCTTTTTGATCATAATTTGGCCTCAATATGAATAAATTGACTCAACAATATTGGTTTTGAAAAAAATTTAAGATTTTGAAAAATTGATGATCGTACCCCATGAATAGGGGTTCATGACTTATGATCAAAAAGTACGAAATTTGAAAACTCCCATAACTTTGTGAAAACTCATCCGATCTACATGCGGAATATCTTTTTGATCATAATTTGGCCTCAATATGAATAAATTGACTCAACAATATTGGTTTTGAAAAAAAAATTATTTTTTGAAATTTGATCGTACCCCATGAATAGGGGTTCATGACTTATGATCAAAAAGTACGAAATTTGAAAACTCCCATAACTTTGTGAAAACTCATCCGATCTACATGCGGAATATCTTTTTGATCATAATTTGGCCTCAATATGAATAAATTGACTCAACAATATTGGTTTTGAAAAAAATAAGATTTTGAAAAATTTGATCGTACCCCATGAATAGGGGTTCATGACTTATGATCAAAAAGTACGAAATTTGAAAACTCCCATAACTTTGTGAAAACTCATCCGATCTACATGCGGAATATCTTTTTGATCATAATTTGGCCTCAATATGAATAAATTGACTCAACAATATTGGTTTTGAAAAAAAAAAGATTTTGAAAAATTTGATCGTACCCCATGAATAGGGGTTCATGACTTATGATCAAAAAGTGCGAAATTTGAAAACTCCCATAACTTTGTGAAAACTCATCCGATCTACATGCGGAATATCTTTTTGATCATAATTTGGCCTCAATATGAATAAATTGACTCAACAATATTGGTTTTGAAAAAAAAATTTTTTTTTAAAATTTGATCGTACCCCATGAATAGGGGTTCATGACTTATGATCAAAAAGTACGAAATTTGAAAACTCCCATAACTTTGTGAAAACTCATCCGATCTACATGCGGAATATCTTTTTGATCATAATTTGGCCTCAATATGAATAAATTGACTCAACAATATTGGTTTTGAAAAAAATATGATTTTTGAAAAATTTGATCGTACCCCATGAATAGGGGTTCATGACTTATGATCAAAAAGTACGAAATTTGAAAACTCCCATAACTTTGTGAAAACTCATCCGATCTACATGCGGAATATCTTTTTGATCATAATTTGGCCTCAATATGAATAAATTGACTCAACAATATTGGTTTTGAAAAAAAAAAAGTATTTTGAAAAATTTGATCGTACCCCATGAATAGGGGTTCATGACTTATGATCAAAAAGTACGAAATTTGAAAACTCCCATAACTTTGTGAAAACTCATCCGATCTACATGCGGAATATCTTTTTGATCATAATTTGGCCTCAATATGAATAAATTGACTCAACAATATTGGTTTTGAAAAAAAATAAGATTTTGAAAAATTTGATCGTACCCCATGAATAGGGGTTCATGACTTATGATCAAAAAGTACGAAATTTGAAAACTCCCATAACTTTGTGAAAACTCATCCGATCTACATGCGGAATATCTTTTTGATCATAATTTGGCCTCAATATGAATAAATTGACTCAACAATAATGGTTTTGAAAAAAAATTTTTTTTTGAAAAATTCGATCGTACCCCATGAATAGGGGTTCATGACTTATGATCAAAAAGTGCGAAATTTGAAAACTCCCATAACTTTGTGAAAACTCATCCGATCTACATGCGGAATATCTTTTTGATCATAATTTGGCCTCAATATGAATAAATTGACTCAACAATATTGGTTTTGAAAAAAAAATTTGATTTTGAAAAATTTGATCGTACCCCATGAATAGGGGTTCATGACTTATGATCAAAAAGTACGAAATTTGAAAACTCCCATAACTTTGTGAAAACTCATCCGATCTACATGCGGAATATCTTTTTGATCATAATTTGGCCTCAATATGAATAAATTGACTCAACAATATTGGTTTTGAAAAAAAATAGGATTTTGAAAAATTTGATCGTACCCCATGAATAGGGGTTCATGACTTATGATCAAAAAGTGCGAAATTTGAAAACTCCCATAACTTTGTGAAAACTCATCCGATCTACATGCGGAATATCTTTTTGATCATAATTTGGCCTCAATATGAATAAATTGACTCAACAATATTGGTTTTGAAAAAAAATTTTTTTTTTGAAAATTTGATCGTACCCCATGAATAGGGGTTCATGACTTATGATCAAAAAGTGCGAAATTTGAAAACTCCCATAACTTTGTGAAAACTCATCCGATCTACATGCGGAATATCTTTTTGATCATAATTTGGCCTCAATATGAATAAATTGACTCAACAATATTGGTTTTGAAAAAAAATAAGATTTTGAAAAATTTGATCGTACCCCATGAATAGGGGTTCATGACTTATGATCAAAAAGTACGAAATTTGAAAACTCCCATAACTTTGTGAAAACTCATCCGATCTACATGCGGAATATCTTTTTGATCATAATTTGGCCTCAATATGAATAAATTGACTCAACAATATTGGTTTTGAAAAAAAATAAGATTTTTAAAAATTTGATCGTACCCCATGAATAGGGTTCATGACTTATGATCAAAAAGTACGAAATTTGAAAACTCCCATAACTTTGTGAAAACTCATCCGATCTACATGCGGAATATCTTTTTGATCATAATTTGGCCTCAATATGAATAAATTGACTCAACAATATTGGTTTTGAAAAAAAAATGATTTTGAAAAATTTGATCGTACCCCATGAATAGGGGTTCATGACTTATGATCAAAAAGTACGAAATTTGAAAACTCCCATAACTTTGTGAAAACTCATCCGATCTACATGCGGAATATCTTTTTGATCATAATTTGGCCTCAATATGAATAAATTGACTCAACAATATTGGTTTTGAAAAAAATAAGATTTTGAAAAATTTGATCGTACCCCATGAATAGGGTTCATGACTTATGATCAAAAAGTACGAAATTTGAAAACTCCCATAACTTTGTGAAAACTCATCCGATCTACATGCGGAATATCTTTTTGATCATAATTTGGCCTCAATATGAATAAATTGACTCAACAATATTGGTTTTGAAAAAAAAATGATTTTGAAAAATTTGATCGTACCCCATGAATAGGGGTTCATGACTTATGATCAAAAAGTACGAAATTTGAAAACTCCCATAACTTTGTGAAAACTCATCCGATCTACATGCGGAATATCTTTTTGATCATAATTTGGCCTCAATATGAATAAATTGACTCAACAATATTGGTTTTGAAAAAAATAAGATTTTGAAAAATTTGATCGTACCCCATAGGGGTTCATGACTTATGATCAAAAAGTACGAAATTTGAAAACTCCCATAACTTTGTGAAAACTCATCCGATCTACATGCGGAATATCTTTTTGATCATAATTTGGCCTCAATATGAATAAATTGACTCAACAATAATGGTTTTGAAAAAAAATTTTTTTTTGAAAAATTCGATCGTACCCCATGAATAGGGGTTCATGACTTATGATCAAAAAGTGCGAAATTTGAAAACTCCCATAACTTTGTGAAAACTCATCCGATCTACATGCGGAATATCTTTTTGATCATAATTTGGCCTCAATATGAATAAATTGACTCAACAATATTGGTTTTGAAAAAAAATAAGATTTTGAAAAATTTGATCGTACCCCATGAATAGGGGTTCATGACTTATGATCAAAAAGTACGAAATTTGAAAACTCCCATAACTTTGTGAAAACTCATCCGATCTACATGCGGAATATCTTTTTGATCATAATTTGGCCTCAATATGAATAAATTGACTCAACAATATTGGTTTTGAAAAAAAATAAGATTTTGAAAAATTTGATCGTACCCCATGAATAGGGGTTCATGACTTATGATCAAAAAGTACGAAATTTGAAAACTCCCATAACTTTGTGAAAACTCATCCGATCTACATGCGGAATATCTTTTTGATCATAATTTGGCCTCAATATGAATAAATTGACTCAACAATATTGGTTTTGAAAAAAAATATGATTTTGAAAAATTTGATCGTACCCCATGAATAGGGGTTCATGACTTATGATCAAAAAGTACGAAATTTGAAAACTCCCATAACTTTGTGAAAACTCATCCGATCTACATGCGGAATATCTTTTTGATCATAATTTGGCCTCAATATGAATAAATTGACTCAACAATATTGGTTTTGAAAAAAAAAAGATTTTGAAAAATTTGATCGTACCCCATGAATAGGGGTTCATGACTTATGATCAAAAAGTACGAAATTTGAAAACTCCCATAACTTTGTGAAAACTCATCCGATCTACATGCGGAATATCTTTTTGATCATAATTTGGCCTCAATATGAATAAATTGACTCAACAATATTGGTTTTGAAAAAAAATTTTTTTTTTGTAAATTCGATCGTACCCCATGAATAGGGGTTCATGACTTATGATCAAAAAGTACGAAATTTGAAAACTCCCATAACTTTGTGAAAACTCATCCGATCTACATGCGGAATATCTTTTTGATCATAATTTGGCCTCAATATGAATAAATTGACTCAACAATATTGGTTTTGAAAAAAAATAAGATTTTGAAAAATTTGATCGTACCCCATGAATAGGGGTTCATGACTTATGATCAAAAAGTACGAAATTTGAAAACTCCCATAACTTTGTGAAAACTCATCCGATCTACATGCGGAATATCTTTTTGATCATAATTTGGCCTCAATATGAATAAATTGACTCAACAATATTGGTTTTGAAAAAAAATGATTTTTTGAAAATTTGATCGTACCCCATGAATAGGGGTTCATGACTTATGATCAAAAAGTACGAAATTTGAAAACTCCCATAACTTTGTGAAAACTCATCCGATCTACATGCGGAATATCTTTTTGATCATAATTTGGCCTCAATATGAATAAATTGACTCAACAATATTGGTTTTGAAAAAAAATAAGATTTTGAAAAATTTGATCGTACCCCATGAATAGGGGTTCATGACTTATGATCAAAAAGTACGAAATTTGAAAACTCCCATAACTTTGTGAAAACTCATCCGATCTACATGCGGAATATCTTTTTGATCATAATTTGGCCTCAATATGAATAAATTGACTCAACAATATTGGTTTTGAAAAAAAATAAGATTTTGAAAAATTTGATCGTACCCCATGAATAGGGGTTCATGACTTATGATCAAAAAGTACGAAATTTGAAAACTCCCATAACTTTGTGAAAACTCATCCGATCTACATGCGGAATATCTTTTTGATCATAATTTGGCCTCAATATGAATAAATTGACTCAACAATATTGGTTTTGAAAAAAAATAAGATTTTGAAAAATTTGATCGTACCCCATGAATAGGGGTTCATGACTTATGATCAAAAAGTACGAAATTTGAAAACTCCCATAACTTTGTGAAAACTCATCCGATCTACATGCGGAATATCTTTTTGATCATAATTTGGCCTCAATATGAATAAATTGACTCAACAATATTGGTTTTGAAAAAAATAAGATTTTGAAAAATTTGATCGTACCCCATGAATAGGGGTTCATGACTTATGATCAAAAAGTACGAAATTTGAAAACTCCCATAACTTTGTGAAAACTCATCCGATCTACATGCGGAATATCTTTTTGATCATAATTTGGCCTCAATATGAATAAATTGACTCAACAATATTGGTTTTGAAAAAAAATTTTTTTTTTAAAATTCGATCGTACCCCATGAATAGGGGTTCATGACTTATGATCAAAAAGTGCGAAATTTGAAAACTCCCATAACTTTGTGAAAACTCATCCGATCTACATGCGGAATATCTTTTTGATCATAATTTGGCCTCAATATGAATAAATTGACTCAACAATATTGGTTTTGAAAAAAAAAAGATTTTGAAAAATTTGATCGTACCCCATGAATAGGGGTTCATGACTTATGATCAAAAAGTGCGAAATTTGAAAACTCCCATAACTTTGTGAAAACTCATCCGATCTACATGCGGAATATCTTTTTGATCATAATTTGGCCTCAATATGAATAAATTGACTCAACAATATTGGTTTTGAAAAAAATAAGATTTTTTGAAATTCGATCGTACCCCATGAATAGGGGTTCATGACTTATGATCAAAAAGTACGAAATTTGAAAACTCCCATAACTTTGTGAAAACTCATCCGATCTACATGCGGAATATCTTTTTGATCATAATTTGGCCTCAATATGAATAAATTGACTCAACAATATTGGTTTTGAAAAAAATAAGATTTTGAAAAATTTGATCGTACCCCATGAATAGGGGTTCATGACTTATGATCAAAAAGTACGAAATTTGAAAACTCCCATAACTTTGTGAAAACTCATCCGATCTACATGCGGAATATCTTTTTGATCATAATTTGGCCTCAATATGAATAAATTGACTCAACAATATTGGTTTTGAAAAAAAATATGATTTTTGAAAAATTTGATCGTACCCCATGAATAGGGGTTCATGACTTATGATCAAAAAGTACGAAATTTGAAAACTCCCATAACTTTGTGAAAACTCATCCGATCTACATGCGGAATATCTTTTTGATCATAATTTGGCCTCAATATGAATAAATTGACTCAACAATATTGGTTTTGAAAAAAAAATAAGATTTTGAAAAATTTGATCGTACCCCATGAATAGGGGTTCATGACTTATGATCAAAAAGTACGAAATTTGAAAACTCCCATAACTTTGTGAAAACTCATCCGATTTACATGCGGAATATCTTTTTGATCATAATTTGGCCTCAATATGAATAAATTGACTCAACAATATTGGTTTTGAAAAAAAAGTATTTTTAAAAATTTGATCGTACCCCATGAATAGGGGTTCATGACTTATGATCAAAAAGTACGAAATTTGAAAACTCCCATAACTTTGTGAAAACTCATCCGATTTACATGCGGAATATCTTTTTGATCATAATTTGGCCTCAATATGAATAAATTGACTCAACAATATTGGTTTTGAAAAAAATAAGATTTTGAAAAATTTGATCGTACCCCATGAATAGGGGTTCATGACTTATGATCAAAAAGTACGAAATTTGAAAACTCCCATAACTTTGTGAAAACTCATCCGATCTACATGCGGAATATCTTTTTGATCATAATTTGGCCTCAATATGAATAAATTGACTCAACAATATTGGTTTTGAAAAAAAATAAGATTTTGAAAAATTTGATCGTACCCCATGAATAGGGGTTCATGACTTATGATCAAAAAGTACGAAATTTGAAAACTCCCATAACTTTGTGAAAACTCATCCGATCTACATGCGGAATATCTTTTTGATCATAATTTGGCCTCAATATGAATAAATTGACTCAACAATATTGGTTTTGAAAAAAAATTTTTTTTTGAAATTTGATCGTACCCCATGAATAGGGGTTCATGACTTATGATCAAAAAGTACGAAATTTGAAAACTCCCATAACTTTGTGAAAACTCATCCGATTTACATGCGGAATATCTTTTTGATCATAATTTGGCCTCAATATGAATAAATTGACTCAACAATATTGGTTTTGAAAAAAAAAATAGATTTTGAAAAATTTGATCGTACCCCATGAATAGGGGTTCATGACTTATGATCAAAAAGTACGAAATTTGAAAACTCCCATAACTTTGTGAAAACTCATCCGATCTACATGCGGAATATCTTTTTGATCATAATTTGGCCTCAATATGAATAAAAAAAAAAGATTTTGAAAAATTCGATCGTACCCCATGAATAGGGGTTCATGACTTATGATCAAAAAGTACGAAATTTGAAAACTCCCATAACTTTGTGAAAACTCATCCGATCTACATGCGGAATATCTTTTTGATCATAATTTGGCCTCAATATGAATAAATTGACTCAACAATATTGGTTTTGAAAAAAAAAATGATTTTGAAAAATTTGATCGTACCCCATGAATAGGGGTTCATGACTTATGATCAAAAAGTACGAAATTTGAAAACTCCCATAACTTTGTGAAAACTCATCCGATCTACATGCGGAATATCTTTTTGATCATAATTTGGCCTCAATATGAATAAATTGACTCAACAATATTAGTTTTGAAAAAAAATGATTTTTAAAAATTTGATCGTACCCCATGAATAGGGGTTCATGACTTATGATCAAAAAGTGCGAAATTTGAAAACTCCCATAACTTTGTGAAAACTCATCCGATCTACATGCGGAATATCTTTTTGATCATAATTTGGCCTCAATATGAATAAATTGACTCAACAATATTGGTTTTGAAAAAAAAAGTTTTTTGAAAAATTTGATCGTACCCCATGAATAGGGGTTCATGACTTATGATCAAAAAGTACGAAATTTGAAAACTCCCATAACTTTGTGAAAACTCATCCGATCTACATGCGGAATATCTTTTTGATCATAATTTGGCCTCAATATGAATAAATTGACTCAACAATATTAGTTTTGAAAAAAAATTTTTTTTTTGAAATTCGATCGTACCCCATGAATAGGGGTTCATGACTTATGATCAAAAAGTACGAAATTTGAAAACTCCCATAACTTTGTGAAAACTCATCCGATCTACATGCGGAATATCTTTTTGATCATAATTTGGCCTCAATATGAATAAATTGACTCAACAATATTAGTTTTGAAAAAAAAAGGATTTTAAAAAATTTGATCGTACCCCATGAATAGGGGTTCATGACTTATGATCAAAAAGTACGAAATTTGAAAACTCCCATAACTTTGTGAAAACTCATCCGATCTACATGCGGAATATCTTTTTGATCATAATTTGGCCTCAATATGAATAAATTGACTCAACAATATTGGTTTTGAAAAAAAAAAGGATTTTGAAAAATTTGATCGTACCCCATGAATAGGGGTTCATGACTTATGATCAAAAAGTGCGAAATTTGAAAACTCCCATAACTTTGTGAAAACTCATCCGATCTACATGCGGAATATCTTTTTGATCATAATTTGGCCTCAATATGAATAAATTGACTCAACAATATTGGTTTTGAAAAAAAAAGGATTTTTAAAAATTTGATCGTACCCCATGAATAGGGGTTCATGACTTATGATCAAAAAGTACGAAATTTGAAAACTCCCATAACTTTGTGAAAACTCATCCGATCTACATGCGGAATATCTTTTTGATCATAATTTGGCCTCAATATGAATAAATTGACTCAACAATATTGGTTTTGAAAAAAAAAGGATTTTGAAAAATTTGATCGTACCCCATGAATAGGGGTTCATGACTTATGATCAAAAAGTACGAAATTTGAAAACTCCCATAACTTTGTGAAAACTCATCCGATCTACATGCGGAATATCTTTTTGATCATAATTTGGCCTCAATATGAATAAATTGACTCAACAATATTGGTTTTGAAAAAAAATTTTTTTTTGAAATTTGATCGTACCCCATGAATAGGGGTTCATGACTTATGATCAAAAAGTACGAAATTTGAAAACTCCCATAACTTTGTGAAAACTCATCCGATCTACATGCGGAATATCTTTTTGATCATAATTTGGCCTCAATATGAATAAATTGACTCAACAATATTGGTTTTGAAAAAAATAATATTTTTGAAAAATTTGATCGTACCCCATGAATAGGGGTTCATGACTTATGATCAAAAAGTACGAAATTTGAAAACTCCCATAACTTTGTGAAAACTCATCCGATCTACATGCGGAATATCTTTTTGATCATAATTTGGCCTCAATATGAATAAATTGACTCAACAATATTAGTTTTGAAAAAAAATGGATTTTGAAAAATTTGATCGTACCCCATGAATAGGGGTTCATGACTTATGATCAAAAAGTACGAAATTTGAAAACTCCCATAACTTTGTGAAAACTCATCCGATCTACATGCGGAATATCTTTTTGATCATAATTTGGCCTCAATATGAATAAATTGACTCAACAATATTGGTTTTGAAAAAAATTTTTTTTTTGAAAAATTTGATCGTACCCCATGAATAGGGGTTCATGACTTATGATCAAAAAGTACGAAATTTGAAAACTCCCATAACTTTGTGAAAACTCATCCGATCTACATGCGGAATATCTTTTTGATCATAATTTGGCCTCAATATGAATAAATTGACTCAACAATATTGGTTTTGAAAAAAAAAGGATTTTGAAAAATTTGATCGTACCCCATGAATAGGGGTTCATGACTTATGATCAAAAAGTACGAAATTTGAAAACTCCCATAACTTTGTGAAAACTCATCCGATCTACATGCGGAATATCTTTTTGATCATAATTTGGCCTCAATATGAATAAATTGACTCAACAATATTGGTTTTGAAAAAAAATTTGATTTTGAAAAATTTGATCGTACCCCATGAATAGGGGTTCATGACTTATGATCAAAAAGTACGAAATTTGAAAACTCCCATAACTTTGTGAAAACTCATCCGATCTACATGCGGAATATCTTTTTGATCATAATTTGGCCTCAATATGAATAAATTGACTCAACAATATTAGTTTTGAAAAAAAAAGGATTTTGAAAAATTTGATCGTACCCCATGAATAGGGGTTCATGACTTATGATCAAAAAGTACGAAATTTGAAAACTCCCATAACTTTGTGAAAACTCATCCGATCTACATGCGGAATATCTTTTTGATCATAATTTGGCCTCAATATGAATAAATTGACTCAACAATATTGGTTTTGAAAAAAATATGTTTTTTTGAAAATTTGATCGTACCCCATGAATAGGGGTTCATGACTTATGATCAAAAAGTACGAAATTTGAAAACTCCCATAACTTTGTGAAAACTCATCCGATCTACATGCGGAATATCTTTTTGATCATAATTTGGCCTCAATATGAATAAATTGACTCAACAATATTGGTTTTGAAAAAAAAAGTATTTTTTTAAAATTTGATCGTACCCCATGAATAGGGGTTCATGACTTATGATCAAAAAGTACGAAATTTGAAAACTCCCATAACTTTGTGAAAACTCATCCGATCTACATGCGGAATATCTTTTTGATCATAATTTGGCCTCAATATGAATAAATTGACTCAACAATATTGGTTTTGAAAAAAAAAGGATTTTGAAAAATTTGATCGTACCCCATGAATAGGGGTTCATGACTTATGATCAAAAAGTGCGAAATTTGAAAACTCCCATAACTTTGTGAAAACTCATCCGATTTACATGCGGAATATCTTTTTGATCATAATTTGGCCTCAATATGAATAAATTGACTCAACAATATTGGTTTTGAAAAAAAAAAGGATTTTGAAAAATTTGATCGTACCCCATGAATAGGGGTTCATGACTTATGATCAAAAAGTACGAAATTTGAAAACTCCCATAACTTTGTGAAAACTCATCCGATCTACATGCGGAATATCTTTTTGATCATAATTTGGCCTCAATATGAATAAATTGACTCAACAATATTGGTTTTGAAAAAAAAAGGATTTTGAAAAATTTGATCGTACCCCATGAATAGGGGTTCATGACTTATGATCAAAAAGTACGAAATTTGAAAACTCCCATAACTTTGTGAAAACTCATCCGATCTACATGCGGAATATCTTTTTGATCATAATTTGGCCTCAATATGAATAAATTGACTCAACAATATTGGTTTTGAAAAAAATAGGATTTTGAAAAATTTGATCGTACCCCATGAATAGGGGTTCATGACTTATGATCAAAAAGTACGAAATTTGAAAACTCCCATAACTTTGTGAAAACTCATCCGATCTACATGCGGAATATCTTTTTGATCATAATTTGGCCTCAATATGAATAAATTGACTCAACAATATTGGTTTTGAAAAAAAAATTTTTTTTAAAAATTTGATCGTACCCCATGAATAGGGGTTCATGACTTATGATCAAAAAGTACGAAATTTGAAAACTCCCATAACTTTGTGAAAACTCATCCGATTTACATGCGGAATATCTTTTTGATCATAATTTGGCCTCAATATGAATAAATTGACTCAACAATATTGGTTTTGAAAAAAATAAGGATTTTGAAAAATTTGATCGTACCCCATGAATAGGGGTTCATGACTTATGATCAAAAAGTACGAAATTTGAAAACTCCCATAACTTTGTGAAAACTCATCCGATCTACATGCGGAATATCTTTTTGATCATAATTTGGCCTCAATATGAATAAATTGACTCAACAATATTGGTTTTGAAAAAAAATTTTTTTTTGAAATTTGATCGTACCCCATGAATAGGGGTTCATGACTTATGATCAAAAAGTACGAAATTTGAAAACTCCCATAACTTTGTGAAAACTCATCCGATCTACATGCGGAATATCTTTTTGATCATAATTTGGCCTCAATATGAATAAATTGACTCAACAATATTGGTTTTGAAAAAAAAAAAGATTTTGAAAAATTTGATCGTACCCCATGAATAGGGGTTCATGACTTATGATCAAAAAGTACGAAATTTGAAAACTCCCATAACTTTGTGAAAACTCATCCGATCTACATGCGGAATATCTTTTTGATCATAATTTGGCCTCAATATGAATAAATTGACTCAACAATATTGGTTTTGAAAAAAAAAGGATTTTGAAAAATTTGATCGTACCCCATGAATAGGGGTTCATGACTTATGATCAAAAAGTACGAAATTTGAAAACTCCCATAACTTTGTGAAAACTCATCCGATCTACATGCGGAATATCTTTTTGATCATAATTTGGCCTCAATATGAATAAATTGACTCAACAATATTGGTTTTGAAAAAAAAATTTTTTTTAAAAATTTGATCGTACCCCATGAATAGGGGTTCATGACTTATGATCAAAAAGTACGAAATTTGAAAACTCCCATAACTTTGTGAAAACTCATCCGATCTACATGCGGAATATCTTTTTGATCATAATTTGGCCTCAATATGAATAAATTGACTCAACAATATTGGTTTTGAAAAAAAAGATTTTTTTAAAATTTGATCGTACCCCATGAATAGGGGTTCATGACTTATGATCAAAAAGTACGAAATTTGAAAACTCCCATAACTTTGTGAAAACTCATCCGATCTACATGCGGAATATCTTTTTGATCATAATTTGGCCTCAATATGAATAAATTGACTCAACAATATTGGTTTTGAAAAAAAAAGGATTTTGAAAAATTTGATCGTACCCCATGAATAGGGGTTCATGACTTATGATCAAAAAGTACGAAATTTGAAAACTCCCATAACTTTGTGAAAACTCATCCGATCTACATGCGGAATATCTTTTTGATCATAATTTGGCCTCAATATGAATAAATTGACTCAACAATATTGGTTTTGAAAAAAAAATGATTTTTTAAAATTTGATCGTACCCCATGAATAGGGGTTCATGACTTATGATCAAAAAGTACGAAATTTGAAAACTCCCATAACTTTGTGAAAACTCATCCGATCTACATGCGGAATATCTTTTTGATCATAATTTGGCCTCAATATGAATAAATTGACTCAACAATATTGGTTTTGAAAAAAAAAGGATTTTTGAAAAATTTGATCGTACCCCATGAATAGGGGTTCATGACTTATGATCAAAAAGTACGAAATTTGAAAACTCCCATAACTTTGTGAAAACTCATCCGATCTACATGCGGAATATCTTTTTGATCATAATTTGGCCTCAATATGAATAAATTGACTCAACAATATTGGTTTTGAAAAAAAATAGGATTTTGAAAAATTTGATCGTACCCCATGAATAGGGGTTCATGACTTATGATCAAAAAGTACGAAATTTGAAAACTCCCATAACTTTGTGAAAACTCATCCGATCTACATGCGGAATATCTTTTTGATCATAATTTGGCCTCAATATGAATAAATTGACTCAACAATATTGGTTTTGAAAAAAAAAGGATTTTGAAAAATTTGATCGTACCCCATGAATAGGGGTTCATGACTTATGATCAAAAAGTACGAAATTTGAAAACTCCCATAACTTTGTGAAAACTCATCCGATCTACATGCGGAATATCTTTTTGATCATAATTTGGCCTCAATATGAATAAATTGACTCAACAATATTGGTTTTGAAAAAAAATTTTTTTTTGAAATTTGATCGTACCCCATGAATAGGGGTTCATGACTTATGATCAAAAAGTACGAAATTTGAAAACTCCCATAACTTTGTGAAAACTCATCCGATCTACATGCGGAATATCTTTTTGATCATAATTTGGCCTCAATATGAATAAATTGACTCAACAATATTGGTTTTGAAAAAAAATAAGATTTTGAAAAATTTGATCGTACCCCATGAATAGGGGTTCATGACTTATGATCAAAAAGTACGAAATTTGAAAACTCCCATAACTTTGTGAAAACTCATCCGATCTACATGCGGAATATCTTTTTGATCATAATTTGGCCTCAATATGAATAAATTGACTCAACAATATTGGTTTTGAAAAAAAAAGGATTTTGAAAAATTTGATCGTACCCCATGAATAGGGGTTCATGACTTATGATCAAAAAGTACGAAATTTGAAAACTCCCATAACTTTGTGAAAACTCATCCGATCTACATGCGGAATATCTTTTTGATCATAATTTGGCCTCAATATGAATAAATTGACTCAACAATATTGGTTTTGAAAAAAAAAGGATTTTGAAAAATTTGATCGTACCCCATGAATAGGGGTTCATGACTTATGATCAAAAAGTACGAAATTTGAAAACTCCCATAACTTTGTGAAAACTCATCCGATCTACATGCGGAATATCTTTTTGATCATAATTTGGCCTCAATATGAATAAATTGACTCAACAATATTGGTTTTGAAAAAAAATTTTTTTTTGAAATTTGATCGTACCCCATGAATAGGGGTTCATGACTTATGATCAAAAAGTACGAAATTTGAAAACTCCCATAACTTTGTGAAAACTCATCCGATCTACATGCGGAATATCTTTTTGATCATAATTTGGCCTCAATATGAATAAATTGACTCAACAATATTGGTTTTGAAAAAAAATTTGATTTTTGAAAATTTGATCGTACCCCATGAATAGGGGTTCATGACTTATGATCAAAAAGTACGAAATTTGAAAACTCCCATAACTTTGTGAAAACTCATCCGATCTACATGCGGAATATCTTTTTGATCATAATTTGGCCTCAATATGAATAAATTGACTCAACAATATTAGTTTTGAAAAAAAAATGATTTTTAAAAATTTGATCGTACCCCATGAATAGGGGTTCATGACTTATGATCAAAAAGTACGAAATTTGAAAACTCCCATAACTTTGTGAAAACTCATCCGATCTACATGCGGAATATCTTTTTGATCATAATTTGGCCTCAATATGAATAAATTGACTCAACAATATTGGTTTTGAAAAAAAAAGATTTTTGAAAAATTTGATCGTACCCCATGAATAGGGGTTCATGACTTATGATCAAAAAGTACGAAATTTGAAAACTCCCATAACTTTGTGAAAACTCATCCGATTTACATGCGGAATATCTTTTTGATCATAATTTGGCCTCAATATGAATAAATTGACTCAACAATATTGGTTTTGAAAAAAAAAGGATTTTGAAAAATTTGATCGTACCCCATGAATAGGGGTTCATGACTTATGATCAAAAAGTACGAAATTTGAAAACTCCCATAACTTTGTGAAAACTCATCCGATCTACATGCGGAATATCTTTTTGATCATAATTTGGCCTCAATATGAATAAATTGACTCAACAATATTGGTTTTGAAAAAAAAAGTATTTTTGAAAAATTTGATCGTACCCCATGAATAGGGGTTCATGACTTATGATCAAAAAGTACGAAATTTGAAAACTCCCATAACTTTGTGAAAACTCATCCGATCTACATGCGGAATATCTTTTTGATCATAATTTGGCCTCAATATGAATAAATTGACTCAACAATATTAGTTTTGAAAAAAAAGGATTTTTAAAAATTTGATCGTACCCCATGAATAGGGGTTCATGACTTATGATCAAAAAGTACGAAATTTGAAAACTCCCATAACTTTGTGAAAACTCATCCGATCTACATGCGGAATATCTTTTTGATCATAATTTGGCCTCAATATGAATAAATTGACTCAACAATATTGGTTTTGAAAAAAAAAGGATTTTGAAAAATTTGATCGTACCCCATGAATAGGGGTTCATGACTTATGATCAAAAAGTACGAAATTTGAAAACTCCCATAACTTTGTGAAAACTCATCCGATCTACATGCGGAATATCTTTTTGATCATAATTTGGCCTCAATATGAATAAATTGACTCAACAATATTGGTTTTGAAAAAAAAAAGGATTTTGAAAAATTTGATCGTACCCCATGAATAGGGGTTCATGACTTATGATCAAAAAGTACGAAATTTGAAAACTCCCATAACTTTGTGAAAACTCATCCGATCTACATGCGGAATATCTTTTTGATCATAATTTGGCCTCAATATGAATAAATTGACTCAACAATATTGGTTTTGAAAAAAAAAGATTTTGAAAAATTTGATCGTACCCCATGAATAGGGGTTCATGACTTATGATCAAAAAGTACGAAATTTGAAAACTCCCATAACTTTGTGAAAACTCATCCGATCTACATGCGGAATATCTTTTTGATCATAATTTGGCCTCAATATGAATAAATTGACTCAACAATATTGGTTTTGAAAAAAAAGGATTTTGAAAAATTTGATCGTACCCCATGAATAGGGGTTCATGACTTATGATCAAAAAGTACGAAATTTGAAAACTCCCATAACTTTGTGAAAACTCATCCGATCTACATGCGGAATATCTTTTTGATCATAATTTGGCCTCAATATGAATAAATTGACTCAACAATATTGGTTTTGAAAAAAAAAGATTTTTTGAAAATTTGATCGTACCCCATGAATAGGGGTTCATGACTTATGATCAAAAAGTACGAAATTTGAAAACTCCCATAACTTTGTGAAAACTCATCCGATCTACATGCGGAATATCTTTTTGATCATAATTTGGCCTCAATATGAATAAATTGACTCAACAATATTGGTTTTGAAAAAAAAAGATTTTGAAAAATTTGATCGTACCCCATGAATAGGGGTTCATGACTTATGATCAAAAAGTACGAAATTTGAAAACTCCCATAACTTTGTGAAAACTCATCCGATCTACATGCGGAATATCTTTTTGATCATAATTTGGCCTCAATATGAATAAATTGACTCAACAATATTGGTTTTGAAAAAAAATTTTTTTTTGAAAATTTGATCGTACCCCATGAATAGGGGTTCATGACTTATGATCAAAAAGTACGAAATTTGAAAACTCCCATAACTTTGTGAAAACTCATCCGATCTACATGCGGAATATCTTTTTGATCATAATTTGGCCTCAATATGAATAAATTGACTCAACAATATTGGTTTTGAAAAAAATAGGATTTTGAAAAATTTGATCGTACCCCATGAATAGGGGTTCATGACTTATGATCAAAAAGTACGAAATTTGAAAACTCCCATAACTTTGTGAAAACTCATCCGATCTACATGCGGAATATCTTTTTGATCATAATTTGGCCTCAATATGAATAAATTGACTCAACAATATTGGTTTTGAAAAAAAAATGATTTTGAAAAATTTGATCGTACCCCATGAATAGGGGTTCATGACTTATGATCAAAAAGTACGAAATTTGAAAACTCCCATAACTTTGTGAAAACTCATCCGATCTACATGCGGAATATCTTTTTGATCATAATTTGGCCTCAATATGAATAAATTGACTCAACAATATTGGTTTTGAAAAAAATAAGATTTTGAAAAATTTGATCGTACCCCATGAATAGGGGTTCATGACTTATGATCAAAAAGTACGAAATTTGAAAACTCCCATAACTTTGTGAAAACTCATCCGATCTACATGCGGAATATCTTTTTGATCATAATTTGGCCTCAATATGAATAAATTGACTCAACAATATTGGTTTTGAAAAAAAATTTTTTTTTGAAAAATTTGATCGTACCCCATGAATAGGGGTTCATGACTTATGATCAAAAAGTACGAAATTTGAAAACTCCCATAACTTTGTGAAAACTCATCCGATCTACATGCGGAATATCTTTTTGATCATAATTTGGCCTCAATATGAATAAATTGACTCAACAATATTGGTTTTGAAAAAAAAAGGATTTTGTAAAATTTGATCGTACCCCATGAATAGGGGTTCATGACTTATGATCAAAAAGTACGAAATTTGAAAACTCCCATAACTTTGTGAAAACTCATCCGATCTACATGCGGAATATCTTTTTGATCATAATTTGGCCTCAATATGAATAAATTGACTCAACAATATTGGTTTTGAAAAAAAAAGGATTTTGAAAAATTTGATCGTACCCCATGAATAGGGGTTCATGACTTATGATCAAAAAGTACGAAATTTGAAAACTCCCATAACTTTGTGAAAACTCATCCGATCTACATGCGGAATATCTTTTTGATCATAATTTGGCCTCAATATGAATAAATTGACTCAACAATATTGGTTTTGAAAAAAATAAGATTTTGAAAAATTTGATCGTACCCCATGAATAGGGGTTCATGACTTATGATCAAAAAGTACGAAATTTGAAAACTCCCATAACTTTGTGAAAACTCATCCGATCTACATGCGGAATATCTTTTTGATCATAATTTGGCCTCAATATGAATAAATTGACTCAACAATATTGGTTTTGAAAAAAAATTTTTTTTTTTTAAATTCGATCGTACCCCATGAATAGGGGTTCATGACTTATGATCAAAAAGTACGAAATTTGAAAACTCCCATAACTTTGTGAAAACTCATCCGATCTACATGCGGAATATCTTTTTGATCATAATTTGGCCTCAATATGAATAAATTGACTCAACAATATTGGTTTTGAAAAAAAATTTTTTTTTTGAAATTCGATCGTACCCCATGAATAGGGGTTCATGACTTATGATCAAAAAGTACGAAATTTGAAAACCCCCATAACTTTGTGAAAACTCATCCGATTTACATGCGGAATATGGTTTTGATCATAATTTGGCCTCAATATGAATAAATTGACTCAACACTATTAGTTTTGAAAAAAAAAGGATTTTGAAAAATTTGATCGTACCCCATGAATAGGGGTACATGACTTGTAATCAAAAAGTACGAAATTTGAAAACTCCCATAACTTTGTGAAAACTCATCCGATCTACATGCGGAATATCTTTTTGATCATAATTTGGCCTCAATATGAATAAATTGACTCAACAATATTGGTTTTGAAAAAAAATAAGATTTTGAAAAATTTGATCGTACCCCATGAATAGGGGTTCATGACTTATGATCAAAAAGTACGAAATTTGAAAACTCCCATAACTTTGTGAAAACTCATCCGATCTACATGCGGAATATCTTTTTGATCATAATTTGGCCTCAATATGAATAAATTGACTCAACAATATTGGTTTTGAAAAAAAAATTTTTTTTTGAAATTTGATCGTACCCCATGAATAGGGGTTCATGACTTATGATCAAAAAGTACGAAATTTGAAAACTCCCATAACTTTGTGAAAACTCATCCGATTTACATGCGGAATATCTTTTTGATCATAATTTGGCCTCAATATGAATAAATTGACTCAACAATATTAGTTTTGAAAAAAAAAGGATTTTGAAAAATTTGATCGTACCCCATGAATAGGGGTTCATGACTTATGATCAAAAAGTACGAAATTTGAAAACTCCCATAACTTTGTGAAAACTCATCCGATCTACATGCGGAATATCTTTTTGATCATAATTTGGCCTCAATATGAATAAATTGACTCAACAATATTGGTTTTGAAAAAAAAGGATTTTGAAAAATTTGATCGTACCCCATGAATAGGGGTTCATGACTTATGATCAAAAAGTACGAAATTTGAAAACTCCCATAACTTTGTGAAAACTCATCCGATCTACATGCGGAATATCTTTTTGATCATAATTTGGCCTCAATATGAATAAATTGACTCAACAATATTGGTTTTGAAAAAAAAAGGATTTTTAAAAATTTGATCGTACCCCATGAATAGGGGTTCATGACTTATGATCAAAAAGTACGAAATTTGAAAACTCCCATAACTTTGTGAAAACTCATCCGATCTACATGCGGAATATCTTTTTGATCATAATTTGGCCTCAATATGAATAAATTGACTCAACAATATTGGTTTTGAAAAAAAATTTTTTTTTGAAAATTTGATCGTACCCCATGAATAGGGGTTCATGACTTATGATCAAAAAGTACGAAATTTGAAAACTCCCATAACTTTGTGAAAACTCATCCGATTTACATGCGGAATATCTTTTTGATCATAATTTGGCCTCAATATGAATAAATTGACTCAACAATATTGGTTTTGAAAAAAATAAGATTTTGAAAAATTTGATCGTACCCCATGAATAGGGGTTCATGACTTATGATCAAAAAGTACGAAATTTGAAAACTCCCATAACTTTGTGAAAACTCATCCGATCTACATGCGGAATATCTTTTTGATCATAATTTGGCCTCAATATGAATAAATTGACTCAACAATATTGGTTTTGAAAAAAAATTTTTTTTTGAAATTCGATCGTACCCCATGAATAGGGGTTCATGACTTATGATCAAAAAGTACGAAATTTGAAAACTCCCATAACTTTGTGAAAACTCATCCGATCTACATGCGGAATATCTTTTTGATCATAATTTGGCCTCAATATGAATAAATTGACTCAACAATATTGGTTTTGAAAAAAAATTTTTTTTTGAAAATTTGATCGTACCCCATGAATAGGGGTTCATGACTTATGATCAAAAAGTACGAAATTTGAAAACTCCCATAACTTTGTGAAAACTCATCCGATCTACATGCGGAATATCTTTTTGATCATAATTTGGCCTCAATATGAATAAATTGACTCAACAATATTGGTTTTGAAAAAAAAAGGATTTTGAAAAATTTGATCGTACCCCATGAATAGGGGTTCATGACTTATGATCAAAAAGTACGAAATTTGAAAACTCCCATAACTTTGTGAAAACTCATCCGATCTACATGCGGAATATCTTTTTGATCATAATTTGGCCTCAATATGAATAAATTGACTCAACAATATTGGTTTTGAAAAAAAAAAATTTTTGAAAAATTTGATCGTACCCCATGAATAGGGGTTCATGACTTATGATCAAAAAGTACGAAATTTGAAAACTCCCATAACTTTGTGAAAACTCATCCGATCTACATGCGGAATATCTTTTTGATCATAATTTGGCCTCAATATGAATAAATTGACTCAACAATATTGGTTTTGAAAAAAAAAAGGATTTTGAAAAATTTGATCGTACCCCATGAATAGGGGTTCATGACTTATGATCAAAAAGTACGAAATTTGAAAACTCCCATAACTTTGTGAAAACTCATCCGATCTACATGCGGAATATCTTTTTGATCATAATTTGGCCTCAATATGAATAAATTGACTCAACAATATTGGTTTTGAAAAAAAAAGGATTTTGAAAAATTTGATCGTACCCCATGAATAGGGGTTCATGACTTATGATCAAAAAGTACGAAATTTGAAAACTCCCATAACTTTGTGAAAACTCATCCGATCTACATGCGGAATATCTTTTTGATCATAATTTGGCCTCAATATGAATAAATTGACTCAACAATATTGGTTTTGAAAAAAATAAGGATTTTGAAAAATTTGATCGTACCCCATGAATAGGGGTTCATGACTTATGATCAAAAAGTACGAAATTTGAAAACTCCCATAACTTTGTGAAAACTCATCCGATCTACATGCGGAATATCTTTTTGATCATAATTTGGCCTCAATATGAATAAATTGACTCAACAATATTGGTTTTGAAAAAAAAAGGATTTTGAAAAATTTGATCGTACCCCATGAATAGGGGTTCATGACTTATGATCAAAAAGTACGAAATTTGAAAACTCCCATAACTTTGTGAAAACTCATCCGATCTACATGCGGAATATCTTTTTGATCATAATTTGGCCTCAATATGAATAAATTGACTCAACAATATTGGTTTTGAAAAAAAATAAGATTTTGAAAAATTTGATCGTACCCCATGAATAGGGGTTCATGACTTATGATCAAAAAGTACGAAATTTGAAAACTCCCATAACTTTGTGAAAACTCATCCGATCTACATGCGGAATATCTTTTTGATCATAATTTGGCCTCAATATGAATAAATTGACTCAACAATATTGGTTTTGAAAAAAAATGATTTTTTGAAAATTTGATCGTACCCCATGAATAGGGGTTCATGACTTATGATCAAAAAGTACGAAATTTGAAAACTCCCATAACTTTGTGAAAACTCATCCGATCTACATGCGGAATATCTTTTTGATCATAATTTGGCCTCAATATGAATAAATTGACTCAACAATATTGGTTTTGAAAAAAAAAGATTTTGAAAAATTTGATCGTACCCCATGAATAGGGGTTCATGACTTATGATCAAAAAGTACGAAATTTGAAAACTCCCATAACTTTGTGAAAACTCATCCGATCTACATGCGGAATATCTTTTTGATCATAATTTGGCCTCAATATGAATAAATTGACTCAACAATATTGGTTTTGAAAAAAAATATGATTTTGAAAAATTTGATCGTACCCCATGAATAGGGGTTCATGACTTATGATCAAAAAGTACGAAATTTGAAAACTCCCATAACTTTGTGAAAACTCATCCGATCTACATGCGGAATATCTTTTTGATCATAATTTGGCCTCAATATGAATAAATTGACTCAACAATATTGGTTTTGAAAAAAAAATTGATTTTGAAAAATTTGATCGTACCCCATGAATAGGGGTTCATGACTTATGATCAAAAAGTACGAAATTTGAAAACTCCCATAACTTTGTGAAAACTCATCCGATCTACATGCGGAATATCTTTTTGATCATAATTTGGCCTCAATATGAATAAATTGACTCAACAATATTGGTTTTGAAAAAAAAAGATTTTTAAAAATTTGATCGTACCCCATGAATAGGGGTTCATGACTTATGATCAAAAAGTACGAAATTTGAAAACTCCCATAACTTTGTGAAAACTCATCCGATCTACATGCGGAATATCTTTTTGATCATAATTTGGCCTCAATATGAATAAATTGACTCAACAATATTGGTTTTGAAAAAAAAAGGATTTTTGAAAAATTTGATCGTACCCCATGAATAGGGGTTCATGACTTATGATCAAAAAGTACGAAATTTGAAAACTCCCATAACTTTGTGAAAACTCATCCGATCTACATGCGGAATATCTTTTTGATCATAATTTGGCCTCAATATGAATAAATTGACTCAACAATATTGGTTTTGAAAAAAAAAGGATTTTGAAAAATTTGATCGTACCCCATGAATAGGGGTTCATGACTTATGATCAAAAAGTACGAAATTTGAAAACTCCCATAACTTTGTGAAAACTCATCCGATCTACATGCGGAATATCTTTTTGATCATAATTTGGCCTCAATATGAATAAATTGACTCAACAATATTGGTTTTGAAAAAAATAAGATTTTGAAAAATTTGATCGTACCCCATGAATAGGGGTTCATGACTTATGATCAAAAAGTACGAAATTTGAAAACTCCCATAACTTTGTGAAAACTCATCCGATCTACATGCGGAATATCTTTTTGATCATAATTTGGCCTCAATATGAATAAATTGACTCAACAATATTGGTTTTGAAAAAAAATTATTTTTTTGAAAAATTTGATCGTACCCCATGAATAGGGGTTCATGACTTATGATCAAAAAGTACGAAATTTGAAAACTCCCATAACTTTGTGAAAACTCATCCGATCTACATGCGGAATATCTTTTTGATCATAATTTGGCCTCAATATGAATAAATTGACTCAACAATATTGGTTTTGAAAAAAAATTTTTTTTTGAAAATTTGATCGTACCCCATGAATAGGGGTTCATGACTTATGATCAAAAAGTACGAAATTTGAAAACTCCCATAACTTTGTGAAAACTCATCCGATCTACATGCGGAATATCTTTTTGATCATAATTTGGCCTCAATATGAATAAATTGACTCAACAATATTGGTTTTGAAAAAAAAAGATTTTTATAAAATTTGATCGTACCCCATGAATAGGGGTTCATGACTTATGATCAAAAAGTGCGAAATTTGAAAACTCCCATAACTTTGTGAAAACTCATCCGATCTACATGCGGAATATCTTTTTGATCATAATTTGGCCTCAATATGAATAAATTGACTCAACAATATTGGTTTTGAAAAAAAATTTTTTTTTGAAATTTGATCGTACCCCATGAATAGGGGTTCATGACTTATGATCAAAAAGTACGAAATTTGAAAACTCCCATAACTTTGTGAAAACTCATCCGATCTACATGCGGAATATCTTTTTGATCATAATTTGGCCTCAATATGAATAAATTGACTCAACAATATTGGTTTTGAAAAAAAAAGGATTTTGAAAAATTTGATCGTACCCCATGAATAGGGGTTCATGACTTATGATCAAAAAGTACGAAATTTGAAAACTCCCATAACTTTGTGAAAACTCATCCGATCTACATGCGGAATATCTTTTTGATCATAATTTGGCCTCAATATGAATAAATTGACTCAACAATATTGGTTTTGAAAAAAATATGATTTTGAAAAATTTGATCGTACCCCATGAATAGGGGTTCATGACTTATGATCAAAAAGTACGAAATTTGAAAACTCCCATAACTTTGTGAAAACTCATCCGATCTACATGCGGAATATCTTTTTGATCATAATTTGGCCTCAATATGAATAAATTGACTCAACAATATTGGTTTTGAAAAAAATAAGATTTTGAAAAATTTGATCGTACCCCATGAATAGGGGTTCATGACTTATGATCAAAAAGTACGAAATTTGAAAACTCCCATAACTTTGTGAAAACTCATCCGATCTACATGCGGAATATCTTTTTGATCATAATTTGGCCTCAATATGAATAAATTGACTCAACAATATTGGTTTTGAAAAAAAAAAGATTTTGAAAAATTTGATCGTACCCCATGAATAGGGGTTCATGACTTATGATCAAAAAGTACGAAATTTGAAAACTCCCATAACTTTGTGAAAACTCATCCGATCTACATGCGGAATATCTTTTTGATCATAATTTGGCCTCAATATGAATAAATTGACTCAACAATATTGGTTTTGAAAAAAAATTGATTTTGAAAAATTTGATCGTACCCCATGAATAGGGGTTCATGACTTATGATCAAAAAGTGCGAAATTTGAAAACTCCCATAACTTTGTGAAAACTCATCCGATCTACATGCGGAATATCTTTTTGATCATAATTTGGCCTCAATATGAATAAATTGACTCAACAATATTGGTTTTGAAAAAAAAAGGATTTTGAAAAATTTGATCGTACCCCATGAATAGGGGTTCATGACTTATGATCAAAAAGTACGAAATTTGAAAACTCCCATAACTTTGTGAAAACTCATCCGATCTACATGCGGAATATCTTTTTGATCATAATTTGGCCTCAATATGAATAAATTGACTCAACAATATTGGTTTTGAAAAAAATAAGATTTTGAAAAATTTGATCGTACCCCATGAATAGGGGTTCATGACTTATGATCAAAAAGTACGAAATTTGAAAACTCCCATAACTTTGTGAAAACTCATCCGATCTACATGCGGAATATCTTTTTGATCATAATTTGGCCTCAATATGAATAAATTGACTCAACAATATTGGTTTTGAAAAAAAAAGATTTTTGAAAAATTTGATCGTACCCCATGAATAGGGGTTCATGACTTATGATCAAAAAGTACGAAATTTGAAAACTCCCATAACTTTGTGAAAACTCATCCGATCTACATGCGGAATATCTTTTTGATCATAATTTGGCCTCAATATGAATAAATTGACTCAACAATATTGGTTTTGAAAAAAAAAGGATTTTTATAAAATTTGATCGTACCCCATGAATAGGGGTTCATGACTTATGATCAAAAAGTACGAAATTTGAAAACTCCCATAACTTTGTGAAAACTCATCCGATCTACATGCGGAATATCTTTTTGATCATAATTTGGCCTCAATATGAATAAATTGACTCAACAATATTGGTTTTGAAAAAAAAAAGTATTTTGAAAAATTTGATCGTACCCCATGAATAGGGGTTCATGACTTATGATCAAAAAGTGCGAAATTTGAAAACTCCCATAACTTTGTGAAAACTCATCCGATCTACATGCGGAATATCTTTTTGATCATAATTTGGCCTCAATATGAATAAATTGACTCAACAATATTGGTTTTGAAAAAAAAAAGATTTTGAAAAATTTGATCGTACCCCATGAATAGGGGTTCATGACTTATGATCAAAAAGTACGAAATTTGAAAACTCCCATAACTTTGTGAAAACTCATCCGATCTACATGCGGAATATCTTTTTGATCATAATTTGGCCTCAATATGAATAAATTGACTCAACAATATTGGTTTTGAAAAAAAATTATTTTTTTAAAATTTGATCGTACCCCATGAATAGGGGTTCATGACTTATGATCAAAAAGTACGAAATTTGAAAACTCCCATAACTTTGTGAAAACTCATCCGATCTACATGCGGAATATCTTTTTGATCATAATTTGGCCTCAATATGAATAAATTGACTCAACAATATTAGTTTTGAAAAAAAAATGATTTTTTGAAATTTGATCGTACCCCATGAATAGGGGTTCATGACTTATGATCAAAAAGTACGAAATTTGAAAACTCCCATAACTTTGTGAAAACTCATCCGATTTACATGCGGAATATCTTTTTGATCATAATTTGGCCTCAATATGAATAAATTGACTCAACAATATTGGTTTTGAAAAAAAAATGATTTTTAAAAATTTGATCGTACCCCATGAATAGGGGTTCATGACTTATGATCAAAAAGTACGAAATTTGAAAACTCCCATAACTTTGTGAAAACTCATCCGATCTACATGCGGAATATCTTTTTGATCATAATTTGGCCTCAATATGAATAAATTGACTCAACAATATTGGTTTTGAAAAAAAATAAGATTTTGAAAAATTTGATCGTACCCCATGAATAGGGGTTCATGACTTATGATCAAAAAGTACGAAATTTGAAAACTCCCATAACTTTGTGAAAACTCATCCGATCTACATGCGGAATATCTTTTTGATCATAATTTGGCCTCAATATGAATAAATTGACTCAACAATATTGGTTTTGAAAAAAAAATGATTTTGAAAAATTTGATCGTACCCCATGAATAGGGGTTCATGACTTATGATCAAAAAGTACGAAATTTGAAAACTCCCATAACTTTGTGAAAACTCATCCGATCTACATGCGGAATATCTTTTTGATCATAATTTGGCCTCAATATGAATAAATTGACTCAACAATATTGGTTTTGAAAAAAAATAAGATTTTGAAAAATTTGATCGTACCCCATGAATAGGGGTTCATGACTTATGATCAAAAAGTACGAAATTTGAAAACTCCCATAACTTTGTGAAAACTCATCCGATCTACATGCGGAATATCTTTTTGATCATAATTTGGCCTCAATATGAATAAATTGACTCAACAATATTGGTTTTGAAAAAAAAATGATTTTGAAAAATTTGATCGTACCCCATGAATAGGGGTTCATGACTTATGATCAAAAAGTACGAAATTTGAAAACTCCCATAACTTTGTGAAAACTCATCCGATCTACATGCGGAATATCTTTTTGATCATAATTTGGCCTCAATATGAATAAATTGACTCAACAATATTGGTTTTGAAAAAAAATGTATTTTTGAAAAATTTGATCGTACCCCATGAATAGGGGTTCATGACTTATGATCAAAAAGTACGAAATTTGAAAACTCCCATAACTTTGTGAAAACTCATCCGATCTACATGCGGAATATCTTTTTGATCATAATTTGGCCTCAATATGAATAAATTGACTCAACAATATTGGTTTTGAAAAAAAATAAGATTTTGAAAAATTTGATCGTACCCCATGAATAGGGGTTCATGACTTATGATCAAAAAGTACGAAATTTGAAAACTCCCATAACTTTGTGAAAACTCATCCGATCTACATGCGGAATATCTTTTTGATCATAATTTGGCCTCAATATGAATAAATTGACTCAACAATATTGGTTTTGAAAAAAAATGTTTTTTTTGAAAATTTGATCGTACCCCATGAATAGGGGTTCATGACTTATGATCAAAAAGTACGAAATTTGAAAACTCCCATAACTTTGTGAAAACTCATCCGATCTACATGCGGAATATCTTTTTGATCATAATTTGGCCTCAATATGAATAAATTGACTCAACAATATTAGTTTTGAAAAAAAAATTTTTTTTTGAAAAATTTGATCGTACCCCATGAATAGGGGTTCATGACTTATGATCAAAAAGTACGAAATTTGAAAACTCCCATAACTTTGTGAAAACTCATCCGATCTACATGCGGAATATCTTTTTGATCATAATTTGGCCTCAATATGAATAAATTGACTCAACAATATTGGTTTTGAAAAAAAAGTATTTTTTTAAAATTTGATCGTACCCCATGAATAGGGGTTCATGACTTATGATCAAAAAGTACGAAATTTGAAAACTCCCATAACTTTGTGAAAACTCATCCGATCTACATGCGGAATATCTTTTTGATCATAATTTGGCCTCAATATGAATAAATTGACTCAACAATATTGGTTTTGAAAAAAAAGGATTTTGAAAAATTTGATCGTACCCCATGAATAGGGGTTCATGACTTATGATCAAAAAGTACGAAATTTGAAAACTCCCATAACTTTGTGAAAACTCATCCGATCTACATGCGGAATATCTTTTTGATCATAATTTGGCCTCAATATGAATAAATTGACTCAACAATATTGGTTTTGAAAAAAATAAGATTTTGAAAAATTTGATCGTACCCCATGAATAGGGGTTCATGACTTATGATCAAAAAGTACGAAATTTGAAAACTCCCATAACTTTGTGAAAACTCATCCGATCTACATGCGGAATATCTTTTTGATCATAATTTGGCCTCAATATGAATAAATTGACTCAACAATATTGGTTTTGAAAAAAAATATATTTTTTGAAAAATTTGATCGTACCCCATGAATAGGGGTTCATGACTTATGATCAAAAAGTACGAAATTTGAAAACTCCCATAACTTTGTGAAAACTCATCCGATCTACATGCGGAATATCTTTTTGATCATAATTTGGCCTCAATATGAATAAATTGACTCAACAATATTGGTTTTGAAAAAAAAATTTTTTTTTGAAAAATTTGATCGTACCCCATGAATAGGGGTTCATGACTTATGATCAAAAAGTACGAAATTTGAAAACTCCCATAACTTTGTGAAAACTCATCCGATCTACATGCGGAATATCTTTTTGATCATAATTTGGCCTCAATATGAATAAATTGACTCAACAATATTGGTTTTGAAAAAAAAATTTTTTTAAAAATTTGATCGTACCCCATGAATAGGGGTTCATGACTTATGATCAAAAAGTACGAAATTTGAAAACTCCCATAACTTTGTGAAAACTCATCCGATCTACATGCGGAATATCTTTTTGATCATAATTTGGCCTCAATATGAATAAATTGACTCAACAATATTGGTTTTGAAAAAAAAATTTTTTTTTAAAATTTGATCGTACCCCATGAATAGGGGTTCATGACTTATGATCAAAAAGTACGAAATTTGAAAACTCCCATAACTTTGTGAAAACTCATCCGATCTACATGCGGAATATCTTTTTGATCATAATTTGGCCTCAATATGAATAAATTGACTCAACAATATTGGTTTTGAAAAAAAAAAGGATTTTGAAAAATTTGATCGTACCCCATGAATAGGGGTTCATGACTTATGATCAAAAAGTACGAAATTTGAAAACTCCCATAACTTTGTGAAAACTCATCCGATCTACATGCGGAATATCTTTTTGATCATAATTTGGCCTCAATATGAATAAATTGACTCAACAATATTGGTTTTGAAAAAAAATAAGATTTTGAAAAATTTGATCGTACCCCATGAATAGGGGTTCATGACTTATGATCAAAAAGTACGAAATTTGAAAACTCCCATAACTTTGTGAAAACTCATCCGATCTACATGCGGAATATCTTTTTGATCATAATTTGGCCTCAATATGAATAAATTGACTCAACAATATTGGTTTTGAAAAAAAATTTGATTTTGAAAAATTTGATCGTACCCCATGAATAGGGGTTCATGACTTATGATCAAAAAGTACGAAATTTGAAAACTCCCATAACTTTGTGAAAACTCATCCGATCTACATGCGGAATATCTTTTTGATCATAATTTGGCCTCAATATGAATAAATTGACTCAACAATATTGGTTTTGAAAAAAAAAGATTTTTGAAAAATTTGATCGTACCCCATGAATAGGGGTTCATGACTTATGATCAAAAAGTACGAAATTTGAAAACTCCCATAACTTTGTGAAAACTCATCCGATCTACATGCGGAATATCTTTTTGATCATAATTTGGCCTCAATATGAATAAATTGACTCAACAATATTGGTTTTGAAAAAAAAAGGATTTTTTGAAATTTGATCGTACCCCATGAATAGGGGTTCATGACTTATGATCAAAAAGTACGAAATTTGAAAACTCCCATAACTTTGTGAAAACTCATCCGATCTACATGCGGAATATCTTTTTGATCATAATTTGGCCTCAATATGAATAAATTGACTCAACAATATTGGTTTTGAAAAAAAAAGGATTTTGAAAAATTTGATCGTACCCCATGAATAGGGGTTCATGACTTATGATCAAAAAGTACGAAATTTGAAAACTCCCATAACTTTGTGAAAACTCATCCGATCTACATGCGGAATATCTTTTTGATCATAATTTGGCCTCAATATGAATAAATTGACTCAACAATATTGGTTTTGAAAAAAAATTTGATTTTGAAAAATTTGATCGTACCCCATGAATAGGGGTTCATGACTTATGATCAAAAAGTACGAAATTTGAAAACTCCCATAACTTTGTGAAAACTCATCCGATCTACATGCGGAATATCTTTTTGATCATAATTTGGCCTCAATATGAATAAATTGACTCAACAATATTGGTTTTGAAAAAAAAGTTTTTTTTTGAAAAATTTGATCGTACCCCATGAATAGGGGTTCATGACTTATGATCAAAAAGTACGAAATTTGAAAACTCCCATAACTTTGTGAAAACTCATCCGATCTACATGCGGAATATCTTTTTGATCATAATTTGGCCTCAATATGAATAAATTGACTCAACAATATTGGTTTTGAAAAAAAAGAGATTTTTAAAAATTTGATCGTACCCCATGAATAGGGGTTCATGACTTATGATCAAAAAGTACGAAATTTGAAAACTCCCATAACTTTGTGAAAACTCATCCGATCTACATGCGGAATATCTTTTTGATCATAATTTGGCCTCAATATGAATAAATTGACTCAACAATATTGGTTTTGAAAAAAAAAGGATTTTGAAAAATTTGATCGTACCCCATGAATAGGGGTTCATGACTTATGATCAAAAAGTACGAAATTTGAAAACTCCCATAACTTTGTGAAAACTCATCCGATCTACATGCGGAATATCTTTTTGATCATAATTTGGCCTCAATATGAATAAATTGACTCAACAATATTGGTTTTGAAAAAAATAAGATTTTGAAAAATTTGATCGTACCCCATGAATAGGGGTTCATGACTTATGATCAAAAAGTACGAAATTTGAAAACTCCCATAACTTTGTGAAAACTCATCCGATCTACATGCGGAATATCTTTTTGATCATAATTTGGCCTCAATATGAATAAATTGACTCAACAATATTGGTTTTGAAAAAAAATTTTTTTTTTGAAAAATTTGATCGTACCCCATGAATAGGGGTTCATGACTTATGATCAAAAAGTACGAAATTTGAAAACTCCCATAACTTTGTGAAAACTCATCCGATCTACATGCGGAATATCTTTTTGATCATAATTTGGCCTCAATATGAATAAATTGACTCAACAATATTGGTTTTGAAAAAAAATTTTTTTTTTGAAAAATTTGATCGTACCCCATGAATAGGGGTTCATGACTTATGATCAAAAAGTACGAAATTTGAAAACTCCCATAACTTTGTGAAAACTCATCCGATCTACATGCGGAATATCTTTTTGATCATAATTTGGCCTCAATATGAATAAATTGACTCAACAATATTGGTTTTGAAAAAAAATTTGATTTTTGAAAATTTGATCGTACCCCATGAATAGGGGTTCATGACTTATGATCAAAAAGTACGAAATTTGAAAACTCCCATAACTTTGTGAAAACTCATCCGATCTACATGCGGAATATCTTTTTGATCATAATTTGGCCTCAATATGAATAAATTGACTCAACAATATTGGTTTTGAAAAAAAAAGGATTTTGAAAAATTTGATCGTACCCCATGAATAGGGGTTCATGACTTATGATCAAAAAGTACGAAATTTGAAAACTCCCATAACTTTGTGAAAACTCATCCGATCTACATGCGGAATATCTTTTTGATCATAATTTGGCCTCAATATGAATAAATTGACTCAACAATATTGGTTTTGAAAAAAAATTTGATTTTGAAAAATTTGATCGTACCCCATGAATAGGGGTTCATGACTTATGATCAAAAAGTACGAAATTTGAAAACTCCCATAACTTTGTGAAAACTCATCCGATCTACATGCGGAATATCTTTTTGATCATAATTTGGCCTCAATATGAATAAATTGACTCAACAATATTGGTTTTGAAAAAAAATAAGATTTTGAAAAATTTGATCGTACCCCATGAATAGGGGTTCATGACTTATGATCAAAAAGTACGAAATTTGAAAACTCCCATAACTTTGTGAAAACTCATCCGATCTACATGCGGAATATCTTTTTGATCATAATTTGGCCTCAATATGAATAAATTGACTCAACAATATTGGTTTTGAAAAAAAAATTTTTTTTTGAAAAATTTGATCGTACCCCATGAATAGGGGTTCATGACTTATGATCAAAAAGTACGAAATTTGAAAACTCCCATAACTTTGTGAAAACTCATCCGATCTACATGCGGAATATCTTTTTGATCATAATTTGGCCTCAATATGAATAAATTGACTCAACAATATTGGTTTTGAAAAAAAAAGGATTTTTAAAAATTTGATCGTACCCCATGAATAGGGGTTCATGACTTATGATCAAAAAGTACGAAATTTGAAAACTCCCATAACTTTGTGAAAACTCATCCGATCTACATGCGGAATATCTTTTTGATCATAATTTGGCCTCAATATGAATAAATTGACTCAACAATATTGGTTTTGAAAAAAATAAGATTTTGAAAAATTTGATCGTACCCCATGAATAGGGGTTCATGACTTATGATCAAAAAGTACGAAATTTGAAAACTCCCATAACTTTGTGAAAACTCATCCGATCTACATGCGGAATATCTTTTTGATCATAATTTGGCCTCAATATGAATAAATTGACTCAACAATATTGGTTTTGAAAAAAAAAGTATTTTGAAAAATTTGATCGTACCCCATGAATAGGGGTTCATGACTTATGATCAAAAAGTACGAAATTTGAAAACTCCCATAACTTTGTGAAAACTCATCCGATCTACATGCGGAATATCTTTTTGATCATAATTTGGCCTCAATATGAATAAATTGACTCAACAATATTGGTTTTGAAAAAAAATATTTTTTTTGAAAAATTTGATCGTACCCCATGAATAGGGGTTCATGACTTATGATCAAAAAGTACGAAATTTGAAAACTCCCATAACTTTGTGAAAACTCATCCGATCTACATGCGGAATATCTTTTTGATCATAATTTGGCCTCAATATGAATAAATTGACTCAACAATATTGGTTTTGAAAAAAAAAGGATTTTGAAAAATTTGATCGTACCCCATGAATAGGGGTTCATGACTTATGATCAAAAAGTACGAAATTTGAAAACTCCCATAACTTTGTGAAAACTCATCCGATCTACATGCGGAATATCTTTTTGATCATAATTTGGCCTCAATATGAATAAATTGACTCAACAATATTGGTTTTGAAAAAAAATAAGATTTTGAAAAATTTGATCGTACCCCATGAATAGGGGTTCATGACTTATGATCAAAAAGTACGAAATTTGAAAACTCCCATAACTTTGTGAAAACTCATCCGATCTACATGCGGAATATCTTTTTGATCATAATTTGGCCTCAATATGAATAAATTGACTCAACAATATTGGTTTTGAAAAAAAAAAAGATTTTTTTTGAATTTGATCGTACCCCATGAATAGGGGTTCATGACTTATGATCAAAAAGTACGAAATTTGAAAACTCCCATAACTTTGTGAAAACTCATCCGATCTACATGCGGAATATCTTTTTGATCATAATTTGGCCTCAATATGAATAAATTGACTCAACAATATTGGTTTTGAAAAAAAATAAGATTTTGAAAAATTTGATCGTACCCCATGAATAGGGGTTCATGACTTATGATCAAAAAGTACGAAATTTGAAAACTCCCATAACTTTGTGAAAACTCATCCGATCTACATGCGGAATATCTTTTTGATCATAATTTGGCCTCAATATGAATAAATTGACTCAACAATATTGGTTTTGAAAAAAAATATGATTTTTGAAAATTTGATCGTACCCCATGAATAGGGGTTCATGACTTATGATCAAAAAGTACGAAATTTGAAAACTCCCATAACTTTGTGAAAACTCATCCGATCTACATGCGGAATATCTTTTTGATCATAATTTGGCCTCAATATGAATAAATTGACTCAACAATATTGGTTTTGAAAAAAAATATTTTTTTTAAAAATTTGATCGTACCCCATGAATAGGGGTTCATGACTTATGATCAAAAAGTACGAAATTTGAAAACTCCCATAACTTTGTGAAAACTCATCCGATCTACATGCGGAATATCTTTTTGATCATAATTTGGCCTCAATATGAATAAATTGACTCAACAATATTGGTTTTGAAAAAAAATTTTTTTTTTAAAATTTGATCGTACCCCATGAATAGGGGTTCATGACTTATGATCAAAAAGTACGAAATTTGAAAACTCCCATAACTTTGTGAAAACTCATCCGATTTACATGCGGAATATCTTTTTGATCATAATTTGGCCTCAATATGAATAAATTGACTCAACAATATTGGTTTTGAAAAAAAAATTTTTTTTGAAAAATTTGATCGTACCCCATGAATAGGGGTTCATGACTTATGATCAAAAAGTACGAAATTTGAAAACTCCCATAACTTTGTGAAAACTCATCCGATTTACATGCGGAATATCTTTTTGATCATAATTTGGCCTCAATATGAATAAATTGACTCAACAATATTGGTTTTGAAAAAAAATTTTTTTTTGAAAATTTGATCGTACCCCATGAATAGGGGTTCATGACTTATGATCAAAAAGTACGAAATTTGAAAACTCCCATAACTTTGTGAAAACTCATCCGATCTACATGCGGAATATCTTTTTGATCATAATTTGGCCTCAATATGAATAAATTGACTCAACAATATTGGTTTTGAAAAAAAATAAGATTTTTAAAAAATTTGATCGTACCCCATGAATAGGGGTTCATGACTTATGATCAAAAAGTACGAAATTTGAAAACTCCCATAACTTTGTGAAAACTCATCCGATTTACATGCGGAATATGTTTTTGATCATAATTTGGCCTCAATATGAATAAATTGACTCAACAATATTGGTTTTGAAAAAAAAAGATTTTGAAAAATTTGATCGTACCCCATGAATAGGGGTTCATGACTTATGATCAAAAAGTACGAAATTTGAAAACTCCCATAACTTTGTGAAAACTCATCCGATCTACATGCGGAATATCTTTTTGATCATAATTTGGCCTCAATATGAATAAATTGACTCAACAATATTGGTTTTGAAAAAAAATTTTTTTTTGAAAATTTCGATCGTACCCCATGAATAGGGGTTCATGACTTATGATCAAAAAGTACGAAATTTGAAAACTCCCATAACTTTGTGAAAACTCATCCGATCTACATGCGGAATATCTTTTTGATCATAATTTGGCCTCAATATGAATAAATTGACTCAACAATATTGGTTTTGAAAAAAAATAAGATTTTGAAAAATTTGATCGTACCCCATGAATAGGGGTTCATGACTTATGATCAAAAAGTACGAAATTTGAAAACTCCCATAACTTTGTAGAAACTCATCCGATCTACATGCGGAATGTCTTTTTGATCATAATTTGGCCTCAATATGAATAAATTGACTCAACAATATTGGTTTTGAAAAAAATAAGATTTTGAAAAATTTGATCGTACCCCATGAATAGGGGTTCATGACTTATGATCAAAAAGTACGAAATTTGAAAACTCCCATAACTTTGTGAAAACTCATCCGATCTACATGCGGAATATGTTTTTGATCATAATTTGGCCTCAATATGAATAAATTGACTCAACAATATTGGTTTTGAAAAAAAAAGGATTTTGAAAAATTTGATCGTACCCCATGAATAGGGGTTCATGACTTATGATCAAAAAGTACGAAATTTGAAAACTCCCATAACTTTGTGAAAACTCATCCGATCTACATGCGGAATATCTTTTTGATCATAATTTGGCCTCAATATGAATAAATTGACTCAACAATATTGGTTTTGAAAAAAAATTTTTTTTTGAAAAATTTCGATCGTACCCCATGAATAGGGGTTCATGACTTATGATCAAAAAGTACGAAATTTGAAAACTCCCATAACTTTGTGAAAACTCATCCGATTTACATGCGGAATATCTTTTTGATCATAATTTGGCCTCAATATGAATAAATTGACTCAACAATATTGGTTTTGAAAAAAAATAAGATTTTGAAAAATTTGATCGTACCCCATGAATAGGGGTTCATGACTTATGATCAAAAAGTACGAAATTTGAAAACTCCCATAACTTTGTGAAAACTCATCCGATCTACATGCGGAATATCTTTTTGATCATAATTTGGCCTCAATATGAATAAATTGACTCAACAATATTGGTTTTGAAAAAAAAATTTTTTTTTGAAAATTTGATCGTACCCCATGAATAGGGGTTCATGACTTATGATCAAAAAGTACGAAATTTGAAAACTCCCATAACTTTGTGAAAACTCATCCGATTTACATGCGGAATATGTTTTTGATCATAATTTGGCCTCAATATGAATAAATTGACTCAACAATATTGGTTTTGAAAAAAAATTTTTTTTTGAAAAATTTCGATCGTACCCCATGAATAGGGGTTCATGACTTATGATCAAAAAGTACGAAATTTGAAAACTCCCATAACTTTGTGAAAACTCATCCGATCTACATGCGGAATATCTTTTTGATCATAATTTGGCCTCAATATGAATAAATTGACTCAACAATATTGGTTTTGAAAAAAATTTTTTTTTTTGAAATTTGATCGTACCCCATGAATAGGGGTTCATGACTTATGATCAAAAAGTACGAAATTTGAAAACTCCCATAACTTTGTGAAAACTCATCCGATCTACATGCGGAATATCTTTTTGATCATAATTTGGCCTCAATATGAATAAATTGACTCAACAATATTGGTTTTGGAAAAAAAAGGTTTTTGAAAAATTCGATCGTACCCCATGAATAGGGGTTCATGACTTATGATCAAAAAGTACGAAATTTGAAAACTCCCATAACTTTGTAGAAACTCACCCGATCTACATGCGGAATATGTTTTTGATCATAATTTGGCCTCAATATGAATAAATTGACTCAACACTATTAGTTTTGAAAAAAAATTTTTTTTTGAAATTTCGATCGTACCCCATGAATAGGGGTTCATGACTTATGATCAAAAAGTACGAAATTTGAAAACTCCCATAACTTTGTGAAAACTCATCCGATTTACATGCGGAATATCTTTTTGATCATAATTTGGCCTCAATATGAATAAATTGACTCAACAATATTGGTTTTGAAAAAAAATAAGATTTTGAAAAATTTGATCGTACCCCATGAATAGGGGTTCATGACTTATGATCAAAAAGTACGAAATTTGAAAACTCCCATAACTTTGTGAAAACTCATCCGATCTACATGCGGAATATCTTTTTGATCATAATTTGGCCTTAATATAAATAAATTGACTCAACAATATTGGTTTTGAAAAAAAATAGGATTTTGAAAAATTTGATCGTACCCCTTGAATAGGGGTTCATGCAAATCAAATTTATCTACGTATTTATATTGCCTTTATATGCAAATGTATGTCTTTACACCGACATAAATGCTTTCAATTGGCTAGTGTTAAGCTTATAATCCTTCCTTATGTCTAGAGAGCGATTACACTTGAGGGAAAAATCAGTATGAGATCGGAAAATTTAATAAAATTACAATAATTGGTAGTAATTACTTAGTTGGTTAGCTAAAGATTTGTATGAGCACAACGATAGTCCTTTTTTTTATTGCTTGGCCATCGTATTTCATACGTCTAGCTCTTCTTATAAACGATATCGTTCTTTGATCGATCTAGCTTCGATAGATGTACGAATAAAACTACAATTGATTTTTGCTATGCTATACGTATCTATATAAGACAAAATTAGAGTAACTCCAGTTTTTTTTTTTTTTTTTTTTTTTGATTTCTACTTACTAAGCTATAACAAACGGTTTTACTTTCTTTGAGAAAAATATTCGAAAAGAGTTTTTTTTTGAACGCATTGAAGCCAAACAACTACTATGACCGATAAACAACAAAAATCAAAGTAGAGATCTCGTTTTAAAGACGAATCAAATTGAAAAAGCACCTAGATATAAGTATATAGAGTATATATACATATAAATATATATAAATATATATATGTCATTATTTATATTTGAAGTAGTATCTTTAGAATCCAGTCCAGTAATTCCTTAGTTCAGTTATTAATTTCCCTCTTGAAATTATTAATTAAAGAGAAAAAGAACTAATTAATTTATACATTACATAAACTGCAAGTATTTCCTTATTATTTCATAATTCGCGCTTTCTCGCAGCTTGATTAAATTTCTGCTCCATATGTTCATAATACATGCATAATAATCACTTCTACCCCTCTCTCTTCCTCTCTCCCTCTCTCCCTCTCTCTCTCTCTCTCTCTCTCTCTCTCTTCCTCCGCTTGTAACAGCTAATTCCTTTTCGCTCTTTCCCCCTCATTCGCTGTCAGCTTCACAACTGTACTTAAAATCTTATTGATAAACAGTTCGCCCCCAAACCACAATTCAATGGAAAATTAATTAACAAATGTCATAAATGGGTTGAAAAAAAAAAAAGAGTTCAACACTTGGCTGATGAACAGCTGAAGAGAGAGGGGAGTGTGAACTGGAGTAAGGGAGAGAGAAAGGGGAGAGAGTGGAGTGGAAAATGCAGCGCTTAAATCTCACTAATTAGAAGTATCGAGTGTGCGCTTATCAAGGGGGCCATATCAAGGTGTTTACAATGCCAAACATACACACATACACACACACACATACACACACACGTATACACAGTCAAATATACACACACTCCAAAAAGTGTTGAAGCGTGAATTTTGCTTAAAAATGCCAATTACGCGATTTCTGCAAGGCAAAGGAAAGAGAGCGAGAGTGTGTGGAAGGGAGAAAGTGTGCCTGAGAAGTGAGGGTGGATATATATATGTATATGTATAAGGGTTGATGTATGTAAGCGAGTGTCTATAACATGCCAACAACAGTCAACAACAAAGTTGTGCTTTCAGTTGTTGCTGCCACAGTTGATGATGTTGTCGCTGCAACATTTTTCCCTCTGTCTCTCGCTCTGTCTCTTCCTTTCTCTTGCGCCTTCTCTTCGCTTCTTCGCACTCTTCAAGTGCCTTGTGACTGTGCATACGCAAAGTGACTGGATTTTTTGTGTAGGCGTGGCAGCTGCCTACTAAATGCACAATCATGTTTGTTGCAATTGAAAATTACCCGGCAGCAACAACAGCAGCAACAGCAACATATTTATTTTGTCAGTTGACTCGAGGCTGGCCATCATTTTGTGTGGCAGTTGCAATGTTGCAGTCGCTTTCATTGTCAACTCTGCCGCATGTTGCAAGTACATAAATTGAATGATTCAACATATTGGTTAATCCTTGTAAAAGCTTTGATGCAACATGCAACAATACAAAAAAAGCACAGCCGCAATTCTCAAGTGACCCTCGCATATCAAAGGAGTTGCTGACTCGCCCCCGCCCCCCTTCCTAACACCTCCCACCGCCGCCCTCTTCCTTTGAGTGGGGCTTGCTAAGTGGCAGCGAGTAATTAAAAAGAAATGTGCACAAAAAAAGACGCAAAGAAATATGTGTGCGCTCCGTTTGCCTGCCACAAAGACTTATCCGCTCCCTACTCCCTCCTTCCCCCTCCCTTTGCACTCCCCACACCCTTAGGGGCAGCCCCCACTGGCAATGTACAATGGTGCGTTAAGCTGAAATTGCGTGCGAAAATTTGTAAGTTTTAAACTAGATAAGTTATAGCTCTAAAATTTAAAATCTAGTCTATTTTAATTTTAAAAAATCATGTGGAAATAAAACAAAAGTAGGCGTGGCCTTATAAAGTGCTTAGATTAACTATCAAACTAATTTCTAAACAAAAATCAGAACAAACTTCCAAAAACAAAATGTATTCTTTTATCTTCTCTGTTTTCAGTTTTAAAATATTTTCATTTTATTGAAATTTATTCTCAATATTTATCTATTGGGTACAGTGATGCCAATTTGTGCTTTTTTCTGATAGATTTTTCTGATTCAGCCGGGAAAATTCGCAAAAGTGTCTCCGAAAATCTGCTTTTTTTTAGATTAAATTAAATTGAATCGAAAAAGGATTCTATATTGCCAATTTTTGAACTTTTTAAGAAAGGGAAACGATATAAAGGCGAAAACCATTTCCCAATACACCAATATTCACCTCCTAAAATGGGAGAAAGTTGAAAATTCGTCAAAATTTTGGTCCAAAGCAAACAAATATCGAGACTCTGCAGGCAATAACTATTTTTCAGAAAAGGTCACTTTATCTATAAAACTTTTAAATTAAAAAAAAAAATAAGAAAAAAGTTTGTCCAGTTTTTCTTTTTTATTTTTAGTTTTTCAACTTGTTTTTCTCTTTATTTTCTTTTGACGTTATGTCTTTTTTCCGGAAAATATTTGGAATTACTGATTGAGTATCTAAAATTTGCTGAAAATATTAACTGTTAATTGAAAAACATAATTTTTTCGTCAGAAAGCGAAACTTCAATTTTAATAACTACATAAACACTTTTAATTTTCAGAGCATGCTTAAAAAAGAATTTATTATTAAAAAAATTAAACTTTTAACTGTTACTATTATTGATCTTTATTATATGCATTAAAATTTTTGAGTAAATTTGACTTTTTTTTGGTCAGACGATCCACAGTGCAATCGGTTTGGCGTATTCCAAGCTAGGAGCTGTGCAAACTGTGTGAACTGTGCGGGAGAAAAAGCTGCGTAAAATATGCGCCACTTTAGCCTTACGAACTGAGTTTATTGCCATAATAAAGGCGTCTCGAAAATGGGCGTGGCAGCAGCTGTGCAAGCGCGTTAATGCGTCGCTCAAGTGCCGTAAAACGTGAGCGACATTCGCACACACACACCACACACACACACCACACACACATACTATACTCACTATACTCCTGGCAGATCCTTGAGGCAAGTCTATTATAAATTTTTGTTTTGAATTTGTCTAGAAATGCGTGCGACATTTGACGGCGGCTGCTGCCTTTAAGTGGTTCCAACAAATTATTCATGACAAAGTGCCAACAAATCCTAAGAAAGGGAGGGTGGGGGATGGATCGAATGGGGAGGAGAGGGTAACCCTAGGGGGTTGCAGGATTGCCAATCACTACGTGCAGCTACGGAAATCAGGGCTGCAAAGCTCAAGTAAATTCTTAACATAAACGATAGGAAATAATTATAAGAATTTGTTCAACCTATAAAACTAATTATTTGTTATTTAAAGCAGCGGTGGGCAAGAAATGGCTCCGGGAGCCAGCGGCTGCTAACGAATTCAGATTTTGTGCCGTTTTTTCAATGTACATACAAGTGTTATTTAACATATAATTTCAAATTTGACATTAATTTCTATACATTTTACGTGTAATTTTCTATTGAATAGTTATCAAACACCCGATTTAGACATTGAAAAAAACGAGCTTAATCTTATAAAATGCTTTCTCTAAACCATTTTCATCAAAATGTAAGCTCCCTTTAGCAACTTTCACAGAAAGCATTCAATTAAATTGCAGCTATCATGGCTTTTCTTATTTTCTGTTGATCAAATTATTATTGACACTTTCATCTTATAAACAGTAATTTTAAACAACTTTTATCAAAATGTAAGCATCCTTATTAGCAACTTTCGCAGAAAGCCCTTAATTAAAGTGCAGCTTTTAAAGCATTTCTCATTTGCTGTTGATCAAATAATCAAGTTAATTTTATTATATCCACACTTTCATTTTATTAAAAGCTTTATTTAAGAAACTTTCGCAGAAAGCTTTCAAAGATTTCCCCAATGGCTGTTGACCAAACCTCAATTTAATCTTATTATATTCACACTTTCATCTTATAAAAAGCTTTCTTGAAGTAACTTTCATAGAAAGCTTCCAGTTTAAATGCAGCTTTTCATATTTTTCTGCCTCTACAGCCTTATAAGTATTAATATAAATTAGTACAAGTGAAAATTGCAAGAAATACAATTCTTCTGAGCATTGCTTTAATTTAATTTCTTTAACAATCTTCACAACTTTCAATTAAATTCTCAAGCAGCTTTTCATCCCTGGAGCAATTGCTTTGTGATGCGAGTGCTGCTTTCATTAAGTGAAGAGAAGAGAGGTGTGTGTTAAAGTGTGTATGTATTTCAAACTTTTGTATTTTATAATTGGTTTATGGCCTTTGTGAAGCGACTCGGGAAGCCACATTTCAATTGGTTTTTGCGCAAAAACCTAATCAAATTACCAAAAAGGCCGCAGCACGTGCCAAATGCGTTTAACATGCGACTACAACAATAATAAAAATAAAATAAAAAATACAACAAATAAAATAAAATAAAAAAACTGTGCCATTCAAAGACGACTGTCAAGACGCCAAAGCGTCAAAAGTCAATCGAGTCAACGGCTAACGGCGATGTTCGCTGCATTTGTAAACGCGGCCTTCATCGCAGGCCCTTGGATTTGGAATTGGAAGTGGAATTGGGATTGGGATGCGTCATGTCTCTGTGCAGTGTTTATGTGGACAGTATAAAAGCCCGCCAGTTGCCCAAACTCAACATCAAACAACGCTCCAAGCTTCAAGTGTCTGCACACAATCCAACCAACAAAACAACCAAAATCAACATGAAATTCGTAAGTAGCCAACTCCTGTTCCTGTTCCAACTCCTGTTCCTGCTCCTGTTCCTGCTCCTTCTACATCTCCACTTCTCCATCCACAGTTCGCCGTCTGCTTCTTCGCTGTTGTGGCCGTGGCTTCGGCCAAGCCGGGCATCTTGGCCGCCGCTCCTTTGGCCTACACCGCCCCCGCCGCTGCTGTCGTCGGCAGCGCCGCCTACGTGGCGCCCTACGCCTCCAGCTACTCCGCCCACCAGGTCGCCCATAGCGCCGCCTTCCCTGCAGCTTACACCGCCGCCTACACCGCCCCCTTCGCTGCTGCCGCCTACACCGCCCCAGTTGCCACCGCCGCCTACACCGCACCAATTGCCGCCCCCGTTGCCGCTGCCTACACCGCCCCCTTGGCCGCTGCCTACACCTCCCCCTACACCCGCTATGCCGCCGCTGCTCCCCTGGCCTACACCTCCCCTCTGGCTGCTCCCCTGGCCTACAACGCTCCCCTCCTGCTGAAGAAGTAAAGCACAAATATGTGACCATTTGTTGAGATCCTGTGTAAATAAAGATTTCCAGATATGCTCGAAAAAAATAACTGAAAACCAACTGCAGTAAATTAGTTGAAGCCTAATGAGTAAAAAAGGTTGTATGCCGAAGATTCGATACTCTTGCAGAGCAGAGTATTTAACTTTCAACTGATTGCTACTATGAAAGCCATTTGATATGTGATATATTTGTCTGATAGCTCAAGAAAACAAGAATTTAGTTATACAAAAAAACCTTTTTTTTATAGTCCGATTTTGTTTAAATTTAATCCGGATGTCAATGATCAGAGAAAAGTGAATATCTGTGAGATTAGCACAAATATTTCAAGCAACAACAAAGTATTTCAAAAGTTAATTGGTATTAATTTTATTTATTAACTTAATATCGATTAGAGCAGTCTAAATGGAAATAAGGAATATATATAACAATTTTAATTTTAAACAAAACCAAATTTTCAAAAATCTCTTCCCTAGTATTTTTTACGATTTTTTGAAAACTGAAAAAAAGGCACTTTTTTTAATTGTCATACAAAAAGTGATTCCATTTAGTCTGCTTTGACATATTTACCAAAATAACAAATCTGTACCAAGTTTAATCAGGATAGCTTAATAAAAGTAACACATTTTATCGTATAACTAAAATACCCTATGACAGGGTATAATGAACTCGCAGCGTGGACTGAGCCTTTAAGTTAATGCCTGGCTGGTTGGATGTTAGGTTGCCTGCTTGGTTGGGCTGACTTTATGCTTCACTGTACTTTGCATGGCAACAATTTGTGGCAGCGGGCAGTTTCAAGAGTTTTGGCCTTATCGCAAGCGAAGCATCTGCGGGCAGTCAGCATTACCATGGATCTCAGTGCTGCACCTGCTGCAAGTTGCAAATTGCAAGTTTTTCAACGTTTTCTATTCTATTTAAAAAAGGATTTCTTTTATGAGAGAGTAGAGAGTGTATGAAATATGTTTCCTTTCAGCGCTTCCTGCCCCCAAAAACGACAGTCAAGTTTTCTGCTTGACTTTGTCGACTTGCCTCAGAGCGCGTTGAAAGCGTTGAGAGAGAGTGCTGAGAAGTAAAGAGAAGAGAAGAGAAGCCCAGAGGAGGCGAAGGATTTCAAGGAGCTGCTTATCATAACTTTGGCATCGTTTCGTCCTGCGTCCTCCCGTTTCAGGTAGTAAGCGCCAAGTAGTTGTAAAGTTTCGCAACGTAAGCGGAAAAGTCTTGTAAAAAAAAGGCAAGTGCAACTCGGTGGCACAAGTCTTCCGCCGGGGATTCACTGGATTCACTGGGATTCCACTGAAGTGACTGCAGCATTTTCACAACTTCTCGCAACAGATAGCGTCCAAATTTAATGACCTTTTATTCAATAAAACTGCGTCAAGCTCAAAACTTTCTTCAACAAGCTGCATTGTGCACTTTGCTAGCAAAAGAAAGATACCCTGTAGTGAAGAGGCTAGGGGGGTATGCATATCATAAAAGGCGTTCTTTGAAGTTCTTTGAAATACGATAAAGAACGAAGAACTTTTGATACAAATTGGTTTATATGATATATATTTATTTTTTGCGCTTTGTTTCTTCGTTTTGTGAATGTTATAGTATTTATTTAATTAATTAATTATGATTTATATCTATATTTAACTATATATTTATTTATTTATTATTATTAATTAAATTTAATTATTTATTTTATTTATTTAATTAATATTATTTATTTCATTTATTTTATTTATTTTGTTTATTTTATTTATTTTATTTTATTTTTTTTATTTGCTTTATTTACTTTATTCATTTTATTTATTGTATTTAGTTTATTATACTTATTTTTTTTATTTTATTAATTTTGTTTATTTTATAATTTTTTTTATCATCAACCCAAAACAGTCGGCAAAGAATAACTAATATAAAAAACTTAAAATTTTTAATTGAAATAGAAAACAAAAGTGTTAAAGTTAAAGTCTACACATAACACAATTTTTTTTTTCGTATTACAAACAATTTACAAATCTTTTTAACGTTACCAAACAATATGAAATTACCCAATAGGTTTAAAATTGAATAATAATATTAAAATTACATTCAATTCACATTTTTAAAGCAAGTATATTAAAGGAAATTTTTCCAATTTATATTTGATTTACATTGATGCACCATTTATCATTTCATAAAGCTCTTTTAATTTCACACAAATTCACAATAAAAGTTATTAAAGTTGTAAAAAGAGTTGAAAAAGTAGTAAAAATATAAAATGAAAATAGCAACAAAGTCAAAAATGAAGTGTAATGAGAAATGTGAATAGATGTTCTGTCTGTGCAAAAATATGCAATAAAATTGAGTAAATAAAATTTGTATTCACTTTATATAATTTTGAAGATTTTTCAAATCAAATAGACAGATACACACACACACAAAGAGGCTTAAACGTCACACACTTGGCTGAAAAGATTCGGTTTGGAAATAAACACAATCATGTGCAAACGTGTTTTCAAATGGATTACATGAATAAAAGATTTATACACGTTGGTTAAATCAGTAGCGGGTTACCAAGAAACACACAAGGCGGACAGACAGACAGACAGATAGACAGACAGAGCCCGAAAGACATCTTGTAAGTCGTCTCCTTTCCTCTCCTTTTCACTCTTTATTCCCTTTTTCCTTTTTTTTTTTTTGTGTGTTGCCAGCAGGTGAAAATATGCGCACATGTAAGCAAATTTCAAAGGACCAAATGGAAATCCCACTGTCAGTCAGCAAACAAACACAGTTACAGATACATAGATGCAGAGATACATATAGATACATATAGATACAAGCTGGCTTTGACTTCTTTTTTATTGATTTGTTTATAATTCGATATCCGTGTGTTTTGTTGATTTCATAAATGATTTTCTTTTTTTATTTACAGCCGAGTTCACAAATTGTATCAACGTAAAAATGTTATGAGATTTTCACACGAGACGCGTTTAAATTTAATCAATTTAGACAGCTACAGTATATACACAATATGTTGTAAATTTAGTAACATCAACAGGCGAATCCTGTTAGCTAGTTTAGTCCTTGTCGTTGTCGTCGTCTCAGCGTCTTAGATATGTGTAGTAGGGATACGTGGCGTATGAGCCATAGTAAACCGGTGTATACGTATACGCCGCATAGGCCGGATAATAGGCAGCACCCAGCGTTGCCACTGGCGCTGTTGCAGCTGTTATCCAAGTGCCACCAGCTGTGGCATAGCCCACAGGCGTTGTGGCTAACAAATGGGGCTTAGCCAGGCTTCCAGTACAAAGCAATGTTAGCCAGATTGTGAGTGTGAGCTTGGAAATATAAAGATACGAATTTAAAATCAAATAAATTATAAATGACAAAACTCTTTTTTGACAAATTAAAAAGAAAATATGCCATTGAATGATTTTTGTATGTATGAGCAATGAAATTGAATTATTTGAATAAAAAAAAACATATACAGTCGAACTTCCCTAACTCCAATCACCATTATCCAAAGAAAAGGTTCGAGTTATAGAGATATTCGACTTATAGAGTTCTTTTTCTTAAGTTTATTAATTTTACTGCCACTCATTTAGTTCGAGTTAGAGAGAAGTTCGAGTTATAGAAGTTCGAGTTATGGAAGCTCAACTGTATTTTCAATCATAAATTAACATGGAAATAAAAATGTATATTTAAATAGGCTAAACAAGTTTAATATACACACACAGATAGAATAAATTATAGCTAAAATAATTATCAATTTAGAATAAATTAAAAAAAAACAAGAGGTATTGAATGATTTTTTTATAAACAATGATATTGAATTAATCACTTTTTCTCTTTTTATCAGTTGGAAAAATAAAACATATTTTTTTTTGGAAATACACAACTTTTATCTAAAATAATATAATGAAAAATATATACTCTTTTAGGCTACTCTAACAGAAAACAGTATCTAAATTTTAATAAGATACACTCACATACACACACACACTTACCACCAGCGCTTTGAGCAGCATATTTTTGTTGTTTTGTTGTTGATTATTCCTTGTGATCAAAGTGCTGTGTTCCGTATGATATCCAAAATTTGATTGACAAACTGACCGGCCATGTCAATCATATTTATAGACTTCGTCTTGGCCAACAGCTGACGTCAGTCAGTCAGGGAGAGCGTGAGAGCGTCGTTAATATGTCTCCATTGCCATTGTTGCTGAGCGCAATAAAGCGAATAAATTATATTGTAATGCCATTTCAAATTGTTTTTATTTAAGAATCAGCACAGCAAAAGGCAAAAGCACACACACACACACACAAAAGAATTATGGCCATATGTTAATATTGAAATACGCTAACAAACATTTCAATAAGTTAGTAAGTATATAAAAAAGTTAATTCCAAAACAAATGGTGAATTTAAATTTCAATTTATTGTTATCTATATATGTTTTTAATATTTTAATAAAAAGTATTTTTTGTTAGAATAATTTGCTGCTTTTGCCATTAAATTTAAAGTTAAGTAAAGTTGATTAAATAAGTGCTAAATGGAACATGGGACTTTTGGATATTTAAAAAAATATTATATAATATTTTATACAAACTGTTAACATATTTATAAATCAGTTTATTTGCATCAATACCAAATTGTTAACCTTAAAACAAATTTACTATTAAGAAGTTTTCACTTTAAACGCTTGGTAATGACAAGTTAATTTATAATTTAAATTTAGATGTTTCCCTGTACGTGCTTATACTTCTAATGTGTTTACTAATAACTTAATTAATAATTTTACCACGCTTTAATATTTTCCAAAAAAACATTTTTTAAAACTACATTGGCCAATTAAATATCAAAATCATTGTATCTTATACACTTTCTGCTACAATTTGCAGTCAATATAAATATATATATATATGTGTATTCTGTTCTTTCATCGGTTACCTTCTTTGTACAGTCATTCATTACAGATTGTCTCAGTTTCTCCTTCTCCTCTGGGCTCCTCCTCTCGTCCAAACCATGGCAATTCCTGCTCGTCGGTTGCCTTTATGCATAAGATATTTGCGTTTATTTAGACGTTGTAAAAATTATAATTATGTGTGCGTGCTTCACATACAAAAAAATAGTAATGAAAACAGGCGAAACAGACGAAAAGAAGACCATATTTTGCGATCATTTCTATTAGATAAGCCCTGAGAGGTGACGCCCAAAAGACGTTGTCTCCCAGCTCCAAGTCACAAAATTCGCAAACTGAACAAACAATAATGATGTTAGCTATAACATGTGCGGAAAAGAGATAGTTAGAGAGATAGTAAGAGAGAGAGACATAGCAAGAGGATACGGCACTGACACTGTTGAGCAACATGTTTCACAAGCCATAAATAATTAATTTATGCAACCGCAGACGGAGCTGAACTGAACGGAGAACGTTGTGTGCAAAAGCCTAAATATAGACCATAAATTTGCATAGTCAAAAGCTGATGAAGCCATTTGCAATACATATTTGTACAGTGAACACACGAGGAAAAAAATTATTGTGTTATCCTTATAGGTAGTAGTATTACTTGATTTTACATAAACAATGACATTGCAAAATTATTTTACTTTTAAATTAGGATCGAGAAATAAAACTTAGTTTAGGTATAATAAAAAGAAATTGGAAATAAAATTGTATATTGGTCACCCAAATAGAGTAGAAGAGTACCTAAATTTGTTGTCATTTATCAATTATAAATTTTTATAATAAAAATTGAAACTTTTTTTTAATGACTTTTGTAAATACATGTCACTGTTGGATATACGCCTTCCAATTCGAAAAACATTTACAGTCAATTTTTATAATAAAAAATTGAAAAATAATTTTTATTTTAAATTTTTATAATAAAAATTGAAAAATAACTTTTATTTTCGACTGCTAAAATAGAAATTGAATATAAGAGTTTAATTATAATATTTACATAAAAATTTAAATTTAATTATTATTTTATAGTTTTTTTATTTAGATCGAGAAAAAGAGTTTTCATTTAATTTTTTTGATAAAAATCGGCAAATATCTTTTATTTAATAATTTCTATTACAAAATTGTAATCGTATCGGTATCCAGTTTAAACTGTTGCATGAGCAATTGATTCCTTTTTTTGAGTGTGCACTGTATTTACATACATAAGTAGAATTGTGCGACTTTGCGGCAGTTGTTTGAATTTTGCGGCAAGTTCATTGACCATTTGCAATTGCCGCTTGACCACGCCCCCCAGCCCACAATTCCAATTGCAGCTACAGCAACAACAACAACAAGAAGAGCAACAACGAGAACAACAACAACTTGCAAGTGCTCATGGCGACAATTTCGTTTCCTTTTTTGTTTTGTTTTTGTGTTTCCTTTTTTTCCCTTTTTATGCTGCTAATTTCAGCTGCTTGCAAAATGGCGGCGCAACACGCAGCTGGCAGCCATTTTTTTTATTACTCCCATCATTTGTTGTTGTTGTTGCTGTTTGTCCTTTGTTGTTGCTTTGTGAGCTGCATCGGACAAGGATTGCATAATTAAAAATTAGTACCGACTGTTTACGAGCTGATTGTTTACTCTATTCTTCATTTCCGTCCCTTAGCCACTATTGTTACCTTAACCAGGCCGTAATTTAATATAGCCAACTAAATTTAAATTAATTAATGTGCAGCTGTAGCCTTAATGTTGTTACAGGTGCAGCGAAACGCTAAAGAATCATGTTTTTCTTTTTTTTTTACATTTATAATATGCAAAAATTTTAATATTAAAAGTTGGTCATTTGGAAATACTTGCTTCTTATTTTTTTTTTTGCCGCTAGACCAAATTTAAAGGTATCTAAATAATTTCTGAATGGAGTATAGCAATTTTAAATATTTTTAAAAAATTCCGAAATTATATTTGTTAACATAATATATAAATATATCATCAAAATAGATTTTTTTCATTCGGTTATAAAGTGTGCAAAACTTTTAATATCAAAACTTTGGTCATATGGAGATACTTGCACTCCATGCCATCCAGCATCCATTTTAGCTGTCTTCTTTTCAGCTGATAGGCATCCACATCGGAGCAGACTTCTTGCACGCACTCTATATAATTTATGCGTAAATGATGGAGCAGCAAACGCATTTTTTTATTGAGCATTTTACGCTTCAATAGCATGTGCAGCAATTGCAAGGACGTGTAGTTTCTGAGCAGAGTGCGACGGTAGTAATACCAACTCTGCTTGGCCTTAAGCATCGGAATAATGTAATCCTGTTGGCAGCTGAACAATCCTCTCAAGACTGTCAAGTGAAGCACAGTTTTAAAGGCGCCAATTCTAAAGCCCGGAATTCCTTTTGGGCGAAATCCTAGTTCGTATCTATGGGTATTATTATTTGATAATGCAATTCCCATATCTAGACAAGACTCCAAAATACTAGTATTCAAAGAGTTTTTCTTATGCAAAAATTCTTGCATCCGCTTTGGTTCATTTTGAGTTAAAGGAACTCCCATATCTCGACAGGACTCGAAAATACTGGTGAACGTAGTATTAAACGATTCTTTCTTATGCAAAACTTCACTTTGTCTAAACGAATTTTCAGTTAAACTGCCAATTCTACTGGAAGTTGGATTGTTCCTATAATATGTTTTATCATATCTATCTTTATATCTGTAATAAGTGCTTGAAGTTGTAGTATAGTTTCTTTTGGTTACAGAATCCACTGAGGATCTCGCCGTTATGCACTGGCAAACACCAAAATTCGTATAGCATTCGTGTGAGTCGAAAGAATTGAATGAATTTCTGTGTTTCCCCCTTGAAATAATTGTGTAGGTTGAAGTTTTCTTTGAAGGTAACACTCGAGACAGAGAAGATGAATTCTTCGTACTTCGAGAAAGGCTCTTTGAAGGTAGCACATAAGTCAGAGAAGAAGAATCTTGTTCCCTTGTGAATTGATTCGGAATTTCTTTAAATCTGTCTGTTAAAACATAGTCATTGAATAGAACTGACGGTGATTTATCCAGTGATATAGTTGTGTCACTACCGAAGAGAATTCCTTTATGGGCAAAATTGACTCGCCTTAAATAGGGCAATCCCTTATAGGAATCCAACACTTTATTTAGATCCTTGCCACAGTTGCGCATATCTGTGAATGGATATTGTAGATAACCAAACTCATTCAAATGTCCATACATTAAGAGTGTTAGACAATTCCTTGATAATTTTTGCTCTTTGGGAGCTGTCTTATAAATATGCATCCAGTAGTTTATAATTATCTGATCTGATTTACAGGCGATCTTCTTAAAAGAGCTATCAAATTCGCTGAGCTGTTGCTTAAAGTGAAGATCCAAACGTTTTTCGCAAACATCTGCCATTTTAAAAATATTTTATTTTGAGGATATTATTTAAATATAAATTAGAGTTGTTACATTTGGAATATGTGTAAGTTAATTATGATAGAAGAGCCTACCTTGTTGTTTGGAGTCTTAGTCACTAATTGTTTTCCCTTTAACTAAAACGCCAAGGACAATGAGGCGCGGCGGGAGTCCGTGAAGAGGATTATGATGCCTGCGGGCTGTCTCTAAGCATTTTACGACCGCGCACAACTTTGGCGACCGCAGCTTGCGAGGGTCTCAAGTGGAGCACCGAGTATACGACGACGACGACGTGCACCTTGAAGTGCCAGTCCCAACGCCACGTCATTTATGTGCAGACAGGAGCGGCAAGCAACAGTGTTGCCAACACATTCTGGCTTTTTTTGCGCCGAATCAGACCTATAATTATTAAGTCCAATTTTCTTCAAAAAATTTATTCAAGTTATTTTTTTAAGCAATACTTGCTAGAAAAAATATAATAGGAGGAACATATAGATTCTACATTGAAATAAATTCACTTTTTCTATATTTTAGCCCATTTTCTTGAAAATTGACTTCCGAAATGGAACCTTTTTACTTTAACGATTACACTAAGTAAGATTGTAAATGAACCATTTTAATACATAGAAATATTGAATGTTTAATTTAAAACAAGATTTACAAGCTATTTTTGATATATCGAATAAAATTTGATAAACAAAATCTAGGAAAAAACTAGTGGGAAATCTTGTCACGTTCGCGTTGTCGCGTTACAAATTACTAATAAAACCTGAAAAATAAATAATTCGAAACCTGAAAAATAAATAAATAATGAGAAAATATTTTGGAAAATGTCAACTTTGGCAAATTTTTTTATTCTCGATCCTAGAAATAACCAAATAGATTTTTTTATCTCCCGTTGTAACATTTAATTAACTTTTGTTAAACTAAAAATAGCTGAAATTAATTCCCTTAATGAACTACTCTACGGAGTTGTCTATTTTTGATGAAAATCTTTTTAATTTAATCAAAAATCACATTCGCAACAATTGAGCTGTCTATTTTTCGTTGTATTCTTAAATAAATAAATAAAATTTGTTTTCATTGTACTATCAGTTAACAGCTTATTTTTTCAAGCAAATTTAGCTTTTTTGAACTTTAAAACAAAATAAGCTGCTCTTTGCTTCTTGAAAGCTGTCAGCACTGATAGGAGCAAAAGCTTAAAAGTGGGAAAGAGAGAGGGGAGGAGTGAAAGCCTGGCACACAACCGGCAACGGTAACGGCAACAAAGCATGCGGTTTGCCTTGCCACGCAAATTTTCATTAGCGTTGCGCGCGTATAAATTAGGAAAATGAAGCAGCAGCAGCAGCTGCCACTTGAGTGCATCAGGATGGGGCTCTCAGTCTCCACTCTACGGCCTCCTGCCACTGGGTGGCTTAACCGCAACAACAACAACAACAGCAAAAACAACATGAGATACGAAGTGTAGGTGCTGCGGTCTCTGTGGTTGTTGTTGCCAGCTCTAAAGTTGTGTGCGGCCTGCATAAATTTATATTGTTAGGAAAGACATGAGCTAGAAAAAAGCACGCGCGACCTGTCCAAAAAAGAATACATAGAGCAACAACATTCCAATAGCCCTGACTTGACATGCACTTGGAATAAAACCAAAGAACAATAAATGGACATTTGGCACTTTTTTAGTTATAATTGCATTAAATGTCAACTGCAGTAATCTGGCAAGGCTCACAATTTGGTATTCATTTAGTTTTAATTGGCAACACTGTCATATTTTTGTCTAATATGCAAGTTGGCAACACCGGCGGAAGTGCTATCTATTTTTTATTTGTGGCAACGCTGGCATTTGTTGTTAATTGGCAGCACTGGCACGCGGAAGCTCTGCGCACGCGTTTTATGCTTGGGCAAAACAATTTGAAAATGGATCTTAATATCGAGCATAAATATCGCAAAAGTCGTAAAAATGGCACTATTTATGTGACAACACGTTCGCTAGTGTCAGCAGAGCGACAAATAGAACTGGAATCGGGCGCTGGTGAGGTGAGGTGATAATAAAGTGATCATCCAACAAAAAGTTTAACACTAATCGAGCATATTTACAGTTGTACCTCAATGGCATACAAAGGGATTACAGCGTGGACCAAATAATGCAGGTGGCCCACATGCTGGGAGATGTGTATAAGCTTCGCTTCAAGATTGATTTCTCGGGCGAAAGTCGTGGCTTTGCTTATTTGCAGTACATCGCTGATCACCGCATGGATTATATGCTCGAAATGTAAGTATGGAAAGTGATATGCATTATACAGTCGTCGGATAAAGTATTTTGACAAAACTAAAGTTAAAAATGTTGTAATAAATCTTAAACTTTAAATGAGTTTATCTCATCTCTCAATTTTAAACATGACTGTATTTATTTTGGCAGATGCTATATAGTAATATAATTATTCTCTTTTTCAGTTTGCTGTTACGTTTTAGTTTGGCCAACTTAAACATTAATGTGTTTCCGTCGAAGAATATTAGAAAATTAATGCTGAACAATGTTGAGCATCTGACTCCAATTCAAGTGTACCAGAAGCTACGCCAGATGTGTGACTATGTTAAACTAAATGTCCATGAGATTCGACCTCTGCACTACGTCTATATCATATTTTATCGAAACAATGATGATGCCGCCCTGGCACATCACACTTTTCGAACAAATATCATTAATTTTGGAGCAAAAGCGAGTGTCGAATGGTTGGGCAAAGGATCGAAAAAGAAATCCAATTTAAATTGCTGTGTGCAACTGCAACGTGATGAAATGAAGTTGCAGAAATTTACTGAGAAAGACTATTGTTGCATTAGGTTTTAAGTGCAATAGAAAAAAAAAAGTGAATAAAATTAAGTATACGTAAGCGGATAATGCATATTTCTTAAACATTTTGTATAATAATAGCCCGTCCACTTTTGTGATAATAAATACAAGTATGTGCTGCTACAGTAGACATTGTTTATGTTGACTTCCTGACAGCGGCGACAGCGGAGTCGCAGCTTCTTGACTTCATTAACAGGACAACAAAGTATCCTAGGAACAGAGCACAAAACAAAACAAACATGGCCCTCATGCTGTTTTGTCATATGCAAATTAATGCAGCAGCATCATCATTGTTGTTGTTTTCTTGAGTGCGCTGCAAACCTGCCACATGCTACTTGCTACTTGCCACCTGCCAACCAGTCCGCCAGTGTGTTGTGAGTACCTGCGGCATAATGCAATTAAATGAGTGCATTAACTTGGAGCGGGAGAAAAACTCCCAACTGCAGCACTCTCTGGACAAGAAACCCCATCTAATGATGGGTATTACTATGGCGATATTGATATTATATCCATGAAGACAAGCGATATTTAAATAACAATGCAATAAATTTAAGATTCATGAATTTCTTATACGATATTTCATGATTTTTTTTTTTGTGTAAGACAAGTCAAAAATTAAACACACAAAAATTAACTACATATGAAAAATATTAAATAATCCAGGGAAATTTTGCACAAAGAGGAAAAAGTTTTACGAATCTAAGAAAAAAACCTGAAGCATTTTGTAAAGGAAATGTAAGGAAATCCTTGGGAAATTTTCTGCAAAAGTCGAGGAATTTTCTAACTAATTCCTAACTAGGAAACACTTTCTTTCTTTCGGTGATTGTAGGAACTCACTATGTTAAATTTCTTCCGAGCCGTAGGGAAACGTTCCCTGATGATTACCCAAACATTCCTTAAAGATACGAGCTAAAGGATCAGAACATTTAACAACAAATTTACTTTCACATTTTAATGCAATTCCAAAAAATAATTTAATTTAATACAATACATTTTAAAATTTTTTAAATATCCCAACAATTTTTTTTTATATTTAAAATGTTTCAGGGAAGATGCACCAACTATTACAAATTCCATACTCCAAGATTTTTTTTTTGTAGTTTTCTCAATTATTTTCAAATTTCAATGCAATTTAAAAAATAATTTAATGCAATACAATAAATTTTAAAATTTTTGAAATCTTTAAAAAAAACATTTTTTTTTTTTTATTTAAAAGGTTTTTAGGACACCTGAAAAATTGGTGTTTGGGTTGCTCTTGCGTTGTTAGAGATGTGTCGATACTTTTTCTGCGATACCCATCTCCAGTTGCACCGAGCCATCATCCATCAAGGCGACGAGTGCAGCGCATTCTAATGCGATTGCCGTCGCTGGCGGATGTTGTGCCAAAGCGGAAGCGGATGCTGTCGTCCTTGTCGCTATCCTTCGTCCTCCGTTCTTCGCCTTGCCGCCTCCTTCTCATATTTAGCCATTGCAATTAAATTAAAGACTGCATGGAATAAAAAACAAGATGAAAGCTGCAAGAAAAAAAGTTAATAAATATTCATTAAATGTTGGCCAAGTTAAGAGCAGACAAAGCACAAGTGGTTGGCCTATTCTATCTCTTCTGCTTGCTGTTGTTGTTGTTCTTGCGCGATTTGCATTAATTTGTTAATTCAAGCGCAAGTGCCACGCCCACCTAGCAGAAGGCAGTTCCGACACAGCTCTTAAATGCTATTAAAATTTCAAAGTCTTTTTCACATTTAAAGGGGCAAGTAGTCTGTGTGTGTGTTTCTGTGTGTGTGTGTGTGTGTATCAGTGTGCGTATCTGCTGTCGCAATTACTGGGCTTAAATTTGGCTTTCTATTTGCTGCAGCCAAATGTTAATCCGGCTAAGCAAAGCAAAGCGAGGCCAGGACTCCGAGAACAGGATTCAGGACTTTACAGTTGGCGACCTATTTTGGAGCAGCAACGGCAGCCGAAGCAAAAGGCAACCGGGTTTATTGAGGCAAGTGCCAATATTTGTTTAACAAACGCTCACAACCCTTCTCCTTCCCTCCTCCCTCCTCCCTCTCCCTTTCGCACACAGGTAGACAGCGACGACACAGTTTGTTGTTTGTGTCTTTAAGGCAACACTCGCTGGGATTTGGGTCGCCGATTATATGCCTGGCATTTGGCTTCCTTCTTCTCCAGCAGAAAGCGAAAGTTATGCGCATTTTGCTTAGAAGCTTTAAGCCCACAACCAACTACCCTTTAACCTCATTTTTTGTCTCTATAATTTTATGCACACACAGAAAAAAGTGCATCTTAAAATGAAGTTAAAGTTGAATTGGCTTTAAAAATATATTCAGGATTTTATTGAGAAATTCAAATAGTCATAAAAAAACAAAGATATTCGATTTTACTGTTAAAATTCTTACTTTTGTGCTTGATTAAAAAAATTCCGGGCTTACCGAACTTCTGATTGAGTTTTTGCTGAAATCTCGGATCCTTCTTTCTGTCTACATTGATAAAAAATTAGTGGGATATTCCTTTTCTGTTTTTGCATCATTTCTGTGATCTTTATTTAATTCATGTGTAGTGTATTCAGTCACAATATTTAAATTAAATCAAAAAAATACATGAGAGTCGAAATAAATGAAAAAATTTGATTTGCTTTGCTCTCATCTCGCTCCCAGTTCTTTAGCTTATGTAGCCGTAGCAAATCCTGTTTTATTTTTTGGCCATGGCTCTGGTACTGCTCTGCTTAAATCGAGAGAGGTAGCGAGAGCAAATCCAAATACTACGGAGTAGCGTAGCCTTTTCGAGCCCTGATTCTCAATGCTTTAACCATAAATCTAATCTAAGTTAGGATTATATTAAAGCTTCGTTAATATTAATGAATATTATAAATATTAAAGGGGTGCCAAAGAAATCACTTTAGCTTGAATTTCACTAAAATTTGCATGAAACTAAAGTGGCGAATGCGATTTCGGTGGCACCCCTGATGAAAACAAAATAACAAAAAAAAAATACAAAAATAAAATTTAAAATTTACTTTTTCTTGGTTGTTAAATATAAATATAATTTTGTTTTAACTCTAAGATAGTTGTCTTATTTAAAAAAAAACTAGTCGACGGTGCTACAGTCGAGCATACTCGACTGTCGGAGACCCCGTACTTACTACGCAAAAGCAAACCCTGCTAAAAATAATAAAAGTCGCTACAAGTATTTTATATATTTTAACCAAAAATAAAACAAAATAATACAAATATCGAATTGATGTAAACATAGAACACTTATAAAAATGTAATTAAAATTTTCATTAATCATAAATCAAAAAAAAACATCTGTCCAACGTGAGATTCGAGCCGCGGACCAATGTTCTAAAAAGTCTGCTAATAAGAAATAATTTTTAAAAAATTTGGTTATGGCGGGAGTTGAACCCGCGACTCCCGATCGTTGCAAAATTGACGGGAATTTAGCACCTTACCCAAGCCCATGGGCAGACGTGGCCAAAATACAAATATGTTAAGACTTCAGCGACTTTATATTTCGCAGTTAGGAACTCTGCCAACACCCTTTTAAAATTGAATAGCATTTAAAAAAACCTATGCCGATCATATACTAACAAATTAATTGAATATAAAATATATTAACAAAAAAAAAAAAATTGTCTGTCCTAGAGTTCGAACCCGAGACCCGAACTCAGAGTTCCGACACTCTGCACTTCGCGCCACTGCCTGCCTTGGTAAGCGATGGTCTTACGATAGATTTCATTCTTACTAGAGTGTAAGCAAGATGAAATTGTTATCTAGTTGTGATTGTTGTTGTTGTTATTGTTGCTGATAAGACAAGGCAAATAAAGGAGATTTTAATTGCTTGATATCTTGGCTGTTTATTATCCGATCGCGATGAAATTTTCAGCAAATGTGGATAATAATGTTATCTTCGTCTATGCCTTATTAGGAATGTCTATCTTTAAAATTGTCGCTATAATTAACATATATCTAATTTGTGGGCGTTTAAGGGGGCGTGGCCAAAATCTAAAACAAACTCGATCTGCGTGCAATAAAGACGAACCTACATACCAAGTTTGGTATCTCTAGCTCTTATAGTCTCTGAGATCTAGGCGTCAATACAGACGGACAGACGGACAGACGGACGGACGGACAGACGGACAGACGGACATGGCTATATCGACTCGGCTGTTGATGCTGATCAAGAATATATATACTTTATGGGGTCGGCCACGCCTCCTTCTGCCTGTTACGCACATTTTTTTTGTGACAAAGTTAATAGACCACTGTACTTTTTTAAAGTACGTGGTCTAAAAACTTAGGAAACAATTTTTTTGCATGTATTTCCTTTTTCCTGTTGCCTTTTTTCCTTACCACAGCAAAGAGCATTCCAAATGCGTTGTGAATTTGTCTGTCCAAGCTGCACTTAACGCCCCATAGTTTTTTTGATGATTTTTTAAGCAAGTTGTCTTTTGGACAGTTGCAAATGCCATTAACAACATGCGTCATGCATATGCATCCGTGCAGCATGCATCACTTTGTGGCATCCACGTCCTGCGGTTGGTTGCAAGTAAAGAATGTCGCTGCTGTGGCAGCTGTGGTTACATGCAGCGAAGTGGCGACTAATCAGATTCCAACTATTAAAAATTCCATATTCCAGGATGTCCTTTTTTTTGGTTTTTTCTTAAATATTTTCGGATTTCGGAAGTTGTTCTGAATTTTTTTTTCGCCAAGATTCCTCTGACATTTTGATGACAAACTATTTTGAAAGTGCAGATAATTTTGATTATTTCATTTTTATTTTTTAAAAATATTCTGACCTTAATATATTTTTGTCAGGTGTCAAAAGCTTTTCTGAAAATCCATTTCGCCCAAATTTCTCTGAAATTGTGTTGACAAACTATTTTGGTAATTCTGCATTACCAAAATAGTTTGTCAACACAATTTCAGAGAAATTTGGGCGAAATGGATTTTCAGAAAAGCTTTTATTATTACATTATGATTTTCTTAAAATATACTTTAAAAATTGAACATATTATTGTGTAGAAAGCTTTTCTGAATTTTCTTTTCCCTGAAATTGTGATGACAAACTATTTTGGAATAGCAAAAAGTTTTGACTGTACAAAATATCTTTAAAGTATGCAGTTTATTTCTATCGAATGAAATTCCACTGAATTGTAGCGAATGCGGATCTTGAAACACTCCAACACTTTAATTAATTGTCAAAGCTCTCAACATAAATTATTATTTCGTAACCATTAAGGGCCACAAGCATTTCATCTCAGATTATTCATCTTAAAAGAAAATATACTAATTAAAAAGTAAAGTAGATATTATCAAATTAGAAGTAAGTAAATTAAAAATGCACTTAATTAAAGTGTTCCTAAACTATTGGGAATAGTTAAATATATACACTTTTAAGAATTTTGTTAACTCAAATATGTTAAAAGTTCATTTAAAATTTAAATAAATTGCATAAGTTTAACCCCAAGCTGTGCTTTGGGGGTCAATTTCGACCCGCTTGTCATATTTTATTAATCAATTCAATTTTGCCACCAAAAAAAAAAAAATATATTATGTATACGCTGGACGCCATCTGCCACGCCCGCTAGGAGGGGGCATAAATTGATAATGACTGGAGGCGGCTGGAAAAAGTTGTGGCAACATTTTTATTGACTTGTTTTAGAAAGAGAGGAGTTGGGGGAGGTTGAGTTTAATCGGCATGGCTAATGCGTATGGGGAGTTGTTGTTTCTAAATTAATGAAAAAAGTTGTGGGCACAGTTGTGGCAAGGCGTTGACTGTGACATAAACAACAACAACGAGAACAACAACAACATTTATGTATATTTGATGGTATGCTTAGTGTTAGCACTTGGTCTACTTGACGGCAACACTGTGAAATCCTTGAGGTATTATTAAAAAATTCCTTGTTGTCCCTTAAAAGCAGCCAGAGCAGCTGTGTGAAGTTGTTGCTGTTGTTGTTGCTGTTGTTGTTGCTGTTGCTGTTGTTGTTGTTGTTGTTGTTACTTGCCAAATGAGTTTATGAGCGTGTCGTGTTGTTGCTGCTCTTATCTTTGCCCTGTTTATATTGCATATTAAATAAATTTTGGCAGCAACAACAATTTCATTTCTACACTGATAAAATAAAGCATCTAAAATCAAGATTTTGGTCTCAGAACTAAGAACTGTGGTCAAAAAAATGCGTCGAGAACATGAAAATCTTGAAGTAAGAAAACACATGTCATCTTTGAGACGCCAGTACCAGTTGCAAATTCTAAGACCCAAAAAGTGACGAAATAGCTGTAAAGCTGAGAGAAAAAGATCTAAAGTCTAAAATTTGTATTCTTATATTAAGAACTTACGATTTTTTAGAATAATATTCTTAGTTTAAGTAATTTGGTCTTTAAATGGTTAAGAACAAAATATTTCAATTTGAGAATTTTATTCTTTTCAAGATTAATACGTATATTCTTAGTTGTAATAATTTGGTCTTAAAATATTGTTATTTCAAGAACAAAATATTTAAGATGAATGTTTTTGATTTCAGAAAATGTTCTTTTTTTACAGTGTACATGCTCACGTTCTCTTTCACTCGTTATGTCTGTTTCTCTCTCTTTCTGTCTCTGTCGACGTTTGTCGCTTATTCTGTTTGTAACTTTGCTTGTTGACAATAAAATAACATTTTGCACTCACTTATCCAGCTGGTTCCTCTGCCTCTCTCTTTCAAGAGTTTTAATGAAAAAAGTTTTGCAGAGTGTGCTACGAGTTGTACTAAAATTGGCCCATAATAGAGTTGTGTGTTGTATATGCCAACTGTCCTCTCTCTCTCTCTCTCTCTCTATTTTCCATGACTGTTTGGTTCATTAAAACGCATGCCAATAAACACAATAAAAACACTTCATCATTGCTTGAATTTCTTGTGCAAACTTCCCACTGGCATAAGCTGTCGTCAGTTCAACTAACTACGTTCACTACGTGGCCCTCATCACAATATATGTATATTTTATATTGAGCATACGCAACGTGCGCCACTCGCAGGCACGTCACAAAATTCGAGTTGTTGCTGCTGTTGTTGCTGCTGTTGCTGGAGCAGCTGCTGCTGTTGCATAGAATTGTCTGTTGCTCTGACGCACACTTCTAGCAGCGGCCATTGAAAATCAATCAATAAAACTCCAAGCGAAGTCAATCGTAAGGAATTCTATATATGTACATATATCCTGATGCCTGTACAAATGCCTAAAGTGGGTATTATGTGTTATTAGTTTATGAAGCAGACAATAAAGACAATTTTAGAAATTATCAGGTACCGCAAATAACTATTATAGAAATAAATCAAAAAACTAGAATACACAAAAAAAAAAAATTTATATTTATTAAATGTGAGCAAAAAAATAAAACTCACATATTATAATTTTTTATTATTATTTTTTTTTTTTCGCTCAAAACAAAACTTACTCTAAGTGCATAGCTTTTGTGTAGGATTTCCCCCAGTATTTTTTAAATGATTACGTAATCTTTGTTAAAAGTAAGCTGTGAGTTTTATTTTTTCGCTCATTATTGTATTAAAAAATGAAGTACATTTAATAAATGTGTAACTATCTAATAATCATAAAATCAGAGAGTAAAATTTATAGATAAGATGCCTAGGGTAATTAATACCTATTTACAGGGTATCTATTTATCAAACATTGAACGATTTGTGTGCTTGCATATATGTAGTTGTATGGTTACAAATACCGTGCTAAATGTATTTAAGTGATATGGTCTTTTACACACTTACAGAGTATCTGTTAGTCGAAAACTGTGCTCTCTTGCATTCTTCATATAGTTATAAGCTTAAGCGCTTTCAGTTGCCCCTCTCCATCTACTTAATAGATATAGTCGGCTTTTTCACATACTTAAAGGGTATCTACCAGTTGAGCACTGATTCTCTAGCGACTGTAAACTTGCCTTGGGTTTTTTTTACCAGAGTTATATCTCACTTAAATGATATAAAACATATCTGAGTGAATTTTCGCCTACTTACAGGGTATCTGCCAGTCGAAAGCGGCGTTTTACTTTTGATATATACCACTGTACAGAGAGATATGTACAAAGTACGATTATATAAGGTTGCTATGTTGGATTTTCAAAAGCTATGCGCAATATTGAAGCAGCTGCTCATACTTTGACCAACATTCCAATTGAAAGTTAAACAGACGGACAGACAAAGAGACAGAGCGAGAGAGCGAAAGAGAGAGAATGAGATGGAGAAAGAGAAAGAGAGGGCAACAGACGGACATTCATTCAAACGAACTGACTGACTGACAAATCGATTATTCGCAAGCGAAAAATAAAGCATTAAACGAAATCAAATCAAATCAAATCAAATAAAATGAAATATGTTTTATAAGAGAGCAAGAGAAGTCGAAGAAGAAGAAGAAGCACTTGACTTGCCCCGAGTGCAAATTCCAGAAACAACTTCTCCAATTTTATTTCAATTTGCCAAGTTGCCAAGCATTTACACACACCCCCAACTTATTTTGCCTTTATTTATTGAGCAATAAAACAAAATAGCAAAAAAAAATTGAGAGTAAAGCAAAAAAACTTTGGAATTTGCATAGCAACCTATAGTAAAAATGTTGACTGCTCTTTTGTCCAACTCGCACTTTCTTTCGTCTACAAAATATGCTGCACAATTTCATTATCAACGGATGACGCTTAAGTGCACATTCAATTCAATTAAAGTTCCACACACACACTCACTCAGTACTAAGTCTGTTTAAAAATTCTATATTCTCAATAAACTATATTTTCAGCTCAATATTTTTTTTTGTTGAAAATTCACGCACTGAAAAATACACAGAGCACTATATTTGCAACATTGGTTTAGTTTAAACCAGCGGTGGGCACGCATTGGCTCCGAGAGCCAGCGGCTGCTATCGAATTCAGATTTCCATTTTTATGATAAGTACGTAATAATTTAAGCGGAAATCTAAGAATATTATTAGAATATCAGTCTTGATATACATACATATGTACTCATCCCTTGAAATTTGTCACAGTTTTTTCCATAATTTATATTTCACAAATTATAATTTTTAAAAGTTTTTTTTGTTGATTTTTATTAATCAAATTAAAAGAAAACATATTTTTCGATGAAAATAAAAAATTTTTTAAGTAATAATAAAATTTCAATTTTTTTAAATCATAATTTAACTTTTATTTTAAATCCTTTAGAACTACGGGCGCAATCAGTGCTGCAAGCTCGAAAAACTGGTTTCCACATTAAAATTGCTTCACAAAAAAGCCATAAATCCTAAGGTATTTCGAATTTCTAAAAACGACGACGATATTCTCAAATATCTAAGCTATAAAAATATGCAAAAAAAAGATTTAAAAAAAAAACGATTCCACGAAAATTGAATTTTTGAATTTTTTAAGTATTTTTTGCACTACTAGTTCTACTATATATTTATAATATACAGCCTTTCATGCAGCGTTCATGCATCAAGTCATATTTAACCAGGGATTAAAACCGAAACTAATATCGGTTTCAGTTACGGATTCGGTTACGCAAAATCTTTGAATAAAGGTTTCGTAACGGTGAACTGGTTTTTGTATGATTCGGTTTAAAAATACTGGAATGGTTTCGGTTCACAAAAAAAAAACATTTTTTTGCACAAATATAATTATATTAATAATAATTTAAAAAACATTACTTTCTTAATGTTTCATTCACTCATTTATATTACATATTCTTCAGTTTGGTGTAGTTTAGTTACATTTCAACAATTTGAATATTTCATTTATCAAATTTATTTGCGCTTATTAAGTTCTATGAAAATTCTATCATGAATATCACTAATAAAAAATCTAAATAAAATCAAAGTTTTCCGTATTTAATTTTTCTTTAACTTGTTTGGTTGTATGAAAAATCGAAATTAACCCTTATAAATGAATCGGTTACTAAATGGTTATTTTGGCTAACAGAAGTTTCGGTTTTAATGTTTGGGCCAACATTATTTTTTTATTTTCGGTTACGGTTTCAGTCACTGTTTCAATTTCAATCGGTTTTTACTGGTTAAAGGTTACGGTTTCGGTTAGCGTTTTAATCCCCGATGTTAACTAATTTATGCCACACTTAAAACTGCTTTCAATGATCTCTTTGGATCTAATTTAAGAGCAACAAACTAAAATTTCACTGTGGCAACAAAATCAGAATTCATTTGAAGCGCAGTTAAAATGCTGCATAGATCAACTTGGCCAGGCCAAGATGCTGTGAACACAACACGTTCCTGTAGTTGCTTGCTGCTTCCTGTGGTAAGACCCTTATTCCCCCGTCTCTTTCACTCTTCACTCTCTTCTCCTGTTTCTTCTCCAGCTGTGGCCATTATTTCCTGTATTTAATTGCACTACTCTCAGCTGCGGTTTTCTGCTACATTTGTTGCAACATGCAACACCAGAGCCGGGCCAGCACACGACGATAATGTACTTTGACCAACAGCCCCTTTCATCCCCCTTTCACCCTCTCCCTGCAGCCCCCCCTTTGACTCACCTCAGCTCTACTAACATCCGACTTTTGGTTTTCTTTTTTTGGCTGCTTTTTTGCCATTTTTTGCTTTCTTTTTTTCTCTTTGTTGTTGTTGCACTTTTTGACATGCTTGCTGACCACTTTGGAAGGGTGTGGCAGTGGGCGTAGTTGGGGCGTGGGGGGGGCGTGTTCACAAAGAGTACAGCCATCAAATGATTTATACTTTAATAAGCGTGCAGAGGACATCTAGAGAAATTAGATGTGCCAGGCAGCAAACCACAAGCTTTAACTTCCTTCTTTACTCCTTCTTTCCCTCTCTACCCACTACCCGCTACCCCCTTTTCCCCTTCTTCCCTCACAATGCCCAAATGGAGCCATTTTCCCTTGATGCGCACAAAAGGAATTTGCGCAATTTATGAGTAGAAAAATAAAAATATAAAAGACGTGCAGCAAAAATTCCAAAGCAACGGGCCAAAGAAATTAAAACAGCATTGGCCAAGAAGAATATTGCCTTGGCTTATCGGCAGTCAGGATGTGTGTACGCCTGTGTGTGTGTGTGTGTGTGTGTGTGTTTGTGTGTGCTAAAAGTATTTGCGGCATTTTGCAGCCATTATGTTGGCCAGCAAGGTGCGAAAACCCTGTGTAGCAGCAAATAGCATTGACCCCAGAGCAAGCAGCCTCTCTAAGCCCATTCAAAAGCGAAACGTTATCCTTTTCTCGCAAATGCAATACATTCACAAACTGCCAATATTAATACAAAATTAACCCAAAATAAACTCAGTCATATTCCCAAATTTCTTAAACATTTTAATCTCGCTACAAGTTTCAAATCAATTATGCATTTCCGTTGGAACTCATTTAATGCGACCCCCAAATGTATGCTACACAAATTGTTGTGCAATTGCGGCGAAAGTGAAATTTTAAATAAAATATTCACAAGTTCAGCTTAAGAAATTATCATATTGATCAAAGGTTTTAAGCGCTTAAAACTTAATTAACTGGTAGTTAATGAAAATGTAAACTTTTTCAAATATGCAAATGCTCCCATGGCAGTTAATTTAGGGTCTTTAAGTAAATTCAAATTTTATTATTGGGCATTTATATTTCACAACCATTACACAAATTAAAATGAAAGCCTACTTTTGACAAATTAAATACTGAACTTAAATTATTTGCTAGTTTATAATTTTTGGGCGAATTTCCATAATTTTTGTAGCTCTTAAACTTATCGAATATATAAGCCAATGCTCTATAAGTAAAGCATACAAAAAGAAAAAAATATTAATAAATATTTATATATAAAACAATAAAAATAATTAAATCAAAATTCATTATTTTTACCAAACAATAGAGTCATAAATATCAGTAATAATAATAATAAGAATTATGTATAAGAATTGATTTTTCAGTTAAGTTGTTCATTTATTTTGTTTTCCTAAGCTTGAATGTAAACTTAAACTAGCGCCTTAATTTAAATAAATAAATTTAATATATTATTTTATATATTGTGTATTTTCCCCCTTTCCTAAAGTGCCAAAAAAAAAATCAATTCCGACAACTTCAATGTCAAGATTAAATTAGTAAAATAAATGAAAATGAGTGAACTGAATGAGGATTCTCTGGATCGTCACTTTGCGAAGCAGCTGCAAATGGTGAGCGATGTGTTCATCCAAAGTGTGTGTCCAGTTCATCACGATATCATACACCGCTGGCTGCTGGTTTTCTACGAGGCAGCCACGTCGGACAAATACGCCCGGAACTGTCTGATGGTGTTGATGCATGAGCAGCTGAAGGCCATGGGACAGCTGGGCAGACCCTTTACTAACTTGGTCAATACAAAGCTGCCACTGGAGCAAGTGCTGACCACTTATGAGAGTGACAGTGCCAGGGAAGCGAAGAGAGCGACTGAGAGAGATCCTGAAATGAAAAATTGCACAGAATCCGAAATGGAGACAAATTATACGAGTGACGGTGGAGTCAGCAGTCAGCTGTCCACAGTGGAGAAATTCAGCGATGCCAGCAGAAAGGAAAGTGAACAACATCATAAAGATCTGCTGCAGAAAGTCGAGCACAATGCACGGCAGGCGATTCGCCGACTCAGGAACTGGACACCCAATTGTGCGCCCATCAACTTCCTGCTCAACACCCTGCAGGACATACTCGATGATGAGCCGGAGACAAGGCGACTTCTACTGCAGCTGGATCGCAAGCTGGAGCGTGAGTTGGACAATCTGTTGGAGCAAGCGGGCGAGCGACGTGAGAAGAATGTGCGAATCTTGTACGATCAATTGTTCAAACAGCAACAGGATCTACTCCATGCCAAAGAGACGCTGCTGCAACAGGCAAGACAACAGCTCCAGGCACAAAACCACAAGGAGACACCAACCCAGACCCAATTCTTTGACAGACCCATTCAACAGGAAGTTATTTCTGGAAAATCAGACATCTGCAACTGTTGCAACTGCTCTGAATGCCAGCAAAATAAGAAGTTAGTGTCGCCCTCACCTTCAGTCTCGTCTTCATCCCTTTTCGTTCACATCCAAGGCAACAAGGAGCTCAAGAATAAAAAGAATTGCGACTGCCAGATCTGTCAGCAGTTCAGAAGGGAGTATTCCGATTAACAGGAGGAGCTTACATTTATATATTGTATATTTTTTATATGTATTTCATATTTTGTTGCTTTCAAATTTTTAATTTTAAAATTTATATTTGTCAATTTTTAAAAAGTCAATTTTGACATCTTAAATTATATATAATATTAGACTTTTTGTTAATATTTTCATATTTAAATATAAGTATAAAATTTATATTTGTCAATTTTTAAAAAATCAATTTTATTTGACATTTTAAATTATATATAATATTAGACTTTTTGTTAATATTTTCATATTTAAATATTACAACAATAACTGCTTTTATTTTATATTTATTTGTTTGCGTATTCAAATTTCATATGTTTTAGAAATTTAATTTTAGCTTAAATCTTGTAATTTTTTAAAATAAATAAATTTTTTCAGAATATTTTTTTTTTGTTTTAGAATATTTATTTTAATTTAATTCTTGTTATTTGTAATCTAATTTATTTAGAAATTAAATTTTAATTCCATTTTAACTTAAAATCTTGTAACTTTTTAAAATAAATAAATTTTATGCATATTTTTAGAAATTATATTTAAATTTAATCTTAACTTTAATTCTTGTAATTTGTAATTTAAATACATTCAATTTAATTTTCAGCATATATGTTTTTAATACATAATATTTGTATGTTTAAATTCAGTTTTTGTTTTTATGATTTTTTTTTATATTTTTGTTGGGTTTCAAATTTATATTTATTAAATAATCAAATAAATTTTTGAGAGTTTTCTTTTTCTTCATATTTTTTGAACTTTTATTTTAATTTAATCTTGGCTTTAATTCTTGTAGTTTGTAGTTTAAATAAATTTATTTTTGTATTTTTAGAAATTTAATTTTAGTTTAACTTTAAATCTTGTAATTTTTTTAAATAAATACATTTTTCTCATATTCTTAGAAGTTTTATTTTAATTTTATCTTAACTTTAATTCTTGTAATTTAAATAAATTCAGTTTAACTTTCAGCATATGTGTATATAGTTTTAATACGTGTACTTAATATTTGTATTATCAAGTTCAGTTTTTGTTTTCTGTTTTTTTTTTATATTTTTGATGGGTTTCAAATTTATAATAATTAAAAAAAACAAATAATTTCTTGAGAGTTTTCTGACACATGTGTGTGTGTGAGTGTGTGTGTGGAAGTACCTGTCAATTGCCAGGAACTGGACTCGGCAAAGTTTTAATGTAGTTTTAATTTGCTCGTAATCACTGGAAGCAAACTTGGCCAACACAACAAAAAACAACGACAATAACTTGGCTGGCAAAGTTAGCGTGAACGTTTCTTCTTCTGTGGTCTTGGACGGCGAAATTCTACGCACTTGTGTGCAGAAGAAGCAGAAGAAGCAAAAGAAGCAGAAGAAGGAGCTCATCCTTTGCATCCTTCTGAGACAACAACAGCTTTGCTCGTAATTAGTTTTTAAGCGCTCTGTGTGCGTGTGTGTGTTGTGTGTGTGCGTGTGTGTGTGTGTGTGTGTGTGTGTGTGTGTGTGTGTGTGTGTGTGTGTGTGTGTGTGTGTGTGTGTGTGTGTGTGTGTGATCTGGCATTAGATATGACAGCATGCAGTTAAGTACTTCTTAACGACAATGCCGCCTGTGTGGCTGCCGATAATGGCGCAAGGATAATATAAGTGCAATTGATTTTCTTGCCAAGTTTGTTTCGCAAGTTTGTGCAATAGCAAAGTGCTATTGGAATTATAGCTAACCGCAGTTGATTCTGCCAAATTAAAATTAAATATACTTTGAGTGTTGATGCTAAACAATGCAATGCCTAAAAATCTGCAACAGAAATTTTTATTTTACTTTTTTTATTCATTCAAATTTGTATATTTTATTAAACAAGTTTTTTGCTACCTTTAGTGGCAACTTAATCTAGTTTTTTAGGGAAGGAACAATTGATCACAGGTGATACATATATAGAATTATCTTTTTTAGAGTATATTATTTACAGACTTTACAAATTAATGAAGCAACCCAGTAGGGAGATCCGATGGATGGCACCTTTTGAGACTTCTCTTTCTGGGTTTGGCAGTTAGTCGTCTGGCTAGCGCATTAGCAGAAATTTTTATTATTGATTGTAACGTACGTCTTCATTTTGAACTCAATTTCAACAGATAGTAGCCCACCTGCAACAGATTACGAATTTTGCAATTGTAAAGTAAAATACCGGAAAAAAATAAACAGGAAACTCAAAAAATCGACATCAGTTGTCGATTGCAATTTCATTTATCTTTCGTTTGCTCTGCTGGTAAAATGTTTCAAACATTTTATAAATTTTGATAAAGCTGAGTATTTTGTAATAAGTAGATGATGGTTGCCTGAACTTTGTGCAGCCAAACGATTCATTTATTTTTCAAGCAAGCAAAAAAAAAAGAAATAAAAGGTCCATAAAGTTGCGGCTGCAACAGCTCAAAAAAAAAAAAGAAGAAAGTTGCAAAGAAAATGCAACGTCTTGTCTCTCTCTCTCCCTCTACCATTTCCATCTCCCTTGCACAGTTCTTGTTCCTTTCGCATGACAATAGCTCAAAATATGTAGCACCAACTGACGAAGGACTGCGGAAAACCATGAAGTAAAAGATGTAGAAAAAGCGAGCGGAAAAAGTAAGTGTGCGAAAAAGTTTTTCCTTTTTGGCTTTAATGATGCGCACAGACAGCAGACAGCAAAACTTTGAAAATGGTAAAGGAGTAGGGATTGCAACAATAAAAATTGAAATACGACTTGAGGGAAAATTGAAGAAGAAATGCGCGGTAACATTAGCGACATCAAATTAATGACAAATTTGTGAGCATTGTTCGCCAAAAACAATTTCTGGCTATTAAACATAAAATTGCTCGCAGCTCAGGGAACCAAAATATGACAAAAGTGAAAAGTCGCCAAAAGCCAGCGATGAGGAAAATTTATGTGCACGCCAAGGGAACAAGGGAAAACCCAAGCAATTACGGCCAAGACTTAGTTGCCTTTTTGCGTATGACAATAAGCGAGGAGTGCTTTTATCACTGGGCTGGGTGGAAGTGGCGCCCTTAAGAGTTCCTTGTTCCCTATTCCAGCTGTGGCCAGCAAAAGGACCACAACTTTCGTTTTGCTCTTAAAATGCTCCAGCAAAAGTTGCATTTGTGCAGCTCCAGCAAAGGCGAAGACGAAGTGCACTACATAGCCATTACAACAGAGCACACTGGTGTCGACTGTCATATTTTGTTTCAAATTAAAATATGGGCATTTCCAGAAAAGGGACCACCTCGCCAAAAAACGTTAAATTGATCAAATATTTTCTACCAAAAATGTATTCAAGTTATTTATTTAAGCAAGTTTTTGGAGCTGTTTTCGATAAATACAATAAAATTGTATGAACAAATTCTTGGAAAAAACTTGGTGGAAATCTTGTCACGTTCGCGATGTCGCGTTACAAATTACTAATAAAACTTGAAAAATAAATAAAATGATAGTAACACATTAAAATTATTTCTAAAATTTAAAACTAAATTATTTTATTATGTTTAAGAGTAATTTCTTCCAAATTACTCGCCACATTTAGCAGACTTTCGCATTTGTCAAAATGAAGTCAAACATGACTTCAATTTTTTGTCGCGTTCGCGATGCAATGTTTTCTATAAATAACTTAAAAACTTGTTTTTTTTTCATTTAAAGACGTACAAATGTCGAGTTCTCGATCCTGGAAACACCCATATGTTTTTTCGCTTAATTAAAAATGATTTAAAAGCTCAGAATTCTCTGAGATCCACGCGTTTATTCAATATAGTGGTCATGGCTAGATAGATCTTAAACTCCCCTTGTCTTTTATACTCAAGATTTTCGAGTATCTGAAACCAGTGTGCTTAGAAAAGCAGCAGGAACTGGTAGGAGTAGGAACAGCAACTATCCAGTGAAGTTGAAAATGCGATGCCTGTTGTGGTGTTTATCACATTTTGCACATCTCACTTAATGGCTTCCTGCTGCCATTACAGCCGCTGACTGTTGTGGCCGGACAACTCTTGACTTGGCCAGTTATCCTTATTGCTCCATTGCGGCTTCTCACGACACTTTAGAGAGATTGTGTCCCGTTCAAAGTGCTTCTTGGACCATAGTGTGATACAGCTGAAAATTGCATTGGTTTCCAGGGTCGTTAAGAAATACATTTCCTATATTTTTCATATACTTATATACAATTATATTGTGACATCTTTGTGGCTAAAGTGCCGCTTGGCAAAGGTCTCGCCCACAATGAGTGGAAAGACCAAACTGGCCTCGGCATACACCTTAACGGGTGTGGCTTCCTTGCGTATCTTGCCCCAAGATATCGCCTCATCCGGTCGAGCACCGCTATCACTGCCATCGAATTCCGAGGCTGTATTTATAAATACGGAATAATCGGCGCCGTTGCGCATTAAATTTGCATTACAAATATGATGCTTGATGAGGCCACCGCCCACAATAATCATGCCGCTGTTGACGGCCTTAACGGCCATCGTGTTGAGTCGCCGCAGATCGGATAAGATGTCCACAACCAAGCCCGGCTGTCGGAACGAGTGAAAGTACATCATGTCGCCAAGACTGCCATCGGTTAAGGCAGGACAGTAAACGGGTATCTGGTTCTTGGCTGCCCAGTAGTAGATGGAGCTGGGATCATCGATGCGCTCGCCCAATCTCTGTATGATGCGGGATGGCGACCACACGGTGCCCTTGCTTCTCTGCTCCTCCAGCATTTCGTCCAGTAGCGGCATTAGCCAATCCTCAAATTTACAGTAGTTGTCATTGGGCACCAGCAAATTGCCAATACGATTTATGCCACGTTCACGCAAATCGCGTCCGTTCAGCTCAAAGGATCCCATAAATGTGGGCGCCAGGCATTTAATGAAATCCTCCTCGACGCCACCAGCCGTTGTCACAATGCAGTCGATCATACGATGCTCGGCTAGAAAGCGCAGTGTTTCCCGCATGCCTGAGGACACCAGATTTGAGGTGTAGCCCAGAAAGATGGTGCACTTGTTCCGTCTCCTAATAAACTCATCCGTTTCGTGTACATCCTGCTGCTCAGCATCCAGCGGCTGCGCCCTGCAATCCAACTGTCAGTGTTTAGTACACTCAACTAATCAAACTTTAAAACTTACCATTTTGTTGATTTCCTTGATGGCCAGGCCTAGATTTGTTGCCTGGAAGCCGGTGTGGACATACGACTCCAATAGCTTGCTGTAATCGACGCCCTGGTTAAAGTCATAGCCACGCACCTGCGGCGTGTCCTCGGGAATACGTTCACTGCGTTTTAACACCGCATCTTTGGCAATTTCAGGCTCCGCTGACATTTTAAATAACAAAAACACAAACTTCTTTCTTTAGCGCGTTTTCTACCAAATAAAATGTGCGACTCAGCTGTTTGTTATCGTTAGCAATATCGATAGTGTTGATATATCGTAATTTAGTGTTGCTCTTCGATAAAAAAATTTGTATAACAGTGTTGGCACAACAGCTATTTGCCGACGACTCCGGACTTTTTATAAGGATGTATAATAGCTTTTTCAGATATTTGTGTCATATCAGTCTAAAAGCGGCATTACTCTTAAAAAACATAAATAAAAAAACCCAAAAAGATGGCGATTTATGATGAATTTTGGTGCTTAGCGGCCTCTGCTAGTTTACATATAATTGAATTTTAAAATTTGAAATTTTTAGTGCAACATTTTTTGAGAGCGGACTGTTACCATTTTTGTAACCATTTTTCCACTTAAACATTTTTTTTAGTAATTTAAAGTTGCGAGCACTGTTGTATAAATATGCATAATTATCGAATATAGTCAATGTCAATATATAAAATTCAGCTATCGATAGTGACATCGATTGTTGCTGCCAATGAATGACAGGCAGAGAAATTGGAGCTGAAAGAAGAAGAAATAGAGAGCGAGAGAGGAGATAAGAAGAAGAGATAGGCACTTGAAACAACTAAACCAAATTTTAAGGTATGTCAAAATTACAATAATAATCAAAAATCCAAGCGTATGAACATTTACTAATAATTCCAAAACAAAAACATAAGCATTCATTGACTCACAAAAAAGCTGAACCGAAGCGAGCACGCACCAAATTTGTAGAAAACCCTTTGGAGTGTGGAAATTGTAGAGACAACGACGACGACGCCAGCAGCAAGCGCCAAGGCAAACAGCAAACAAATATATATAGGCAAAAATGATTAAGCTCTTCTCGCTGAAGCAACAAAAAAAGGATGGCGACCAATCGGCACGCGGCGGTCAGCAAAAGAAGGCATCAGCTGCCCAGCTGCGCATACAGAAAGGTATTTCAATTCGCGCCCATTAAAAAAATAATATCGCTTTTTTTGTTGTTGTATATATTTGATTTTTTGTTTATGCCAATTTAATTTACATTTAATTACAGATATTAACGAACTGAATCTGCCAAAGACATGTGCAGTCGAGTTCCCCGACTCGGATGATTTGCTCAACTTCAAATTGATCATCTCGCCGGACGAGGGCTTCTACAGAGACGGACGATTCGTGTTCAACTTTCGCGTTGGCTCCAATTATCCGCACGAGCCGCCGAAAGTGAAATGTGGCACGCAGGTTTATCACCCCAACATCGATCTGGATGGCAATGTGTGCTTAAACATATTGCGAGAGGACTGGAATCCCGTGTTGACCATCAATTCCGTTGTCTATGGCTTGCAGTTTCTGTTTTTGGTAAATGTCACAACTACTCTATCGTTTACACGGCAGTATCGTTTATACGTCAGTATCGTTTATACGGCAAAATCGTTTATACATCTGTATTGTTTTTTACGGCTGCATCGTTTATACGGCAGTATCGTTAAAAAAAAATCAGCTAAAATTTGGCCGTGACACAAAAATCTCTCTTTAATCAGATTTAACAACTTTATGACCAGTGATGCCAAAGAAAAAGTCAAAAGCCAAAGAAAACAGGAAAAAAACGAAAAACAAAAACAAAAAGTTTTAAATCATCTACAATATTTTTTCCTCGACATACCATAATCTTAGGTATATGGCAGGCAATTTATTCGTATAGCAACAAGTTTTGTGATGACGCAAACCCTAAATGCAGAAGATAAAATATACATAAGCATACAGTCATAGGCATAAGTATTTTTCACCATTGAAAGTTAGTTCTACTCATAGTTTAAACTTACTTCAAGCAAAGTCTGGCATCAATAGATGTATCATTCGAATTCCTTTTGAATGATATAAAACTTTGCTTAACCCATTGAAATTTTCGAATTTTTGTAAACGTCTACTTTTAAAACTTTTTTCCTCGAATTTTTAAAAAAAAATTGTTTTCGTTAATAAAATACTAGCGAAGAGATATTTGAAAATTTTTTTTACTATTTCAAAAAATTCTAAATTTGACAGTATAGAATTCTTTTTGAATTCAATTTAATTGAATCTAAAAAAAGCCAGATTTTTGGATAGAAGATGTTTGAGATTGTTTCCGGCTGAAGCAGCTAAAAACCAGACACATGTAGCATCACTGTTTATGACTAATATATAATTTCTTTGTTGATTTGCAGGAACCAAATCCAGAGGATCCACTCAATAAGGAAGCCGCCGATGTTCTGCAAAGCAATCGTCGCCAATTCGAGTACAACGTGAAGAAGGCAATGCGTGGCGGTTGCGTTGGCGAGACGTTCTTTGAATGCTGCCTCAAGTGATATAGGAAATCAAAAGTCTTTAATTTAAGAAGAAGATACGGCGTCTGCCTGCTGCCTGCCAACATTATAAACATGATGCCAGCGAACAGTCAACGCGATTTTATTAATTATACACAACAACACGTACACTAAACGATGGCGACAAAGCGAAAACAACAACAACAGCAATAAACAAGTAAACAACCCGGAGCAACAACAAGAAAAGCAACAACCACGAGAGAACAACAACCACAACAAACAAATTATCGTAATAAACAACTGCGTACCGAAAAAAAAAACAAAAAAAATACAAAAAAAAAAAAACAGTTCCAAATCAACAATTTTTTAGTTTAGTACAAAAATGAATTTTGCAACCGCTTTAAATTATTATAAATTTCATGTTTGTAACAAATTGAGCATAAATTTGGTTTGTCCAGTTTTGTTTTGAAATGATAATTACTAAATGGTGTAATTGTATAGTATAATATGATATACAAAATTACATCTTGTCTGTTTCCATATCTTTGCAATACGTACACAAATTACATTTATAGAAATTGATGAAATTTGGGTTTAAATTTATTCAACAGCTTGAATTCCTTTCCCGCTGCTCACATACAGTCACTCAATAAAGTTTGTATGCTGCCTTCCTTCCTTGTAAAAGTCTACTTTTTCAACTTGTTTCCTCGATTTTTTTAATCAATATTTTGATGCAAATAATTCTTCAAGCAATTCTAAGAGTGACTGCAGAAAAAAATGTTCAACAATCTCTTTGTATTTATTCTGATTTGAAAATTACTAAAAAGCTAATTTTATTAGCGAAGAGATTTTTAAAAATTTTCTTATGCCGATTTGTTTGAAGAATTTTTTGCATCAAAACATTTTTTTTTTAAATCAAGGAAAATAGTTTCAAAGGCAGACCTTTACATAAATTCGAAATTTTCAATAGGTACTTAATGGGTTAAAGAAATTTTTGTATCATTCAAACGGAATTTAGGTGAATATAAGCTTAATTTAGGAAACTTGCATCAAAACTTTTTTGTTATACTAAAATTTGAAAAAGTCAGGGTGCATACAAATTTTATTGAGTGACTGGAAGTTCCGATTAGTATTTATCAATTAAATCCGCTTCAATCCTGGATCCATCTTGAGCTTTTGAGTTCTTGAGGAGTACTTATAAAGGTATTTTAAGTATTGAGACACAAATGTTAAGAATGTATATTTATCCTTTCCCGCTCCTCACATATTAATATTATGATATAATTAATGATCCATATCTTGATCTTGATACGTAAACAAAAACATTTATAGACATAGAAGTTGAAATTCACGAACATAGAACATAGAAAGTATTGTAAACTTTGCTCTTAATTTAATACAAGTTCAGCTTAGTATTTATTCAGTTAAGCACGCTTCCAGAATTCTCCTCCAGCTGCTCATAGGTGAATACTATGCCGTGCCAGCTGCATATTCCGCCAGAGGCATAAATCCGCCACCGCCGCTTGCCGGCCAGCGTGTAAGCGCAGATCGTAGAGGCGACTGATGAGGCCGACGCGTATGTCATCGGTGGCCAGCACCTTGAGCAGCTGTTGCATCAGATTGCCAGGCAGCAGACGCAACACGGGCGCCACTCGCTCCCCGCCGCATTCCACCAGCAGCGAGATGAACTGATAGACAAAGATGGCCTTGGGCGACAGCTCGTCGCCGCTGACAAATTGCAAAAAGACGCGAAAAATGTGCTTGACACTCGACTGCAGTGGCTCCTTGAGGCTGAGGGGCGTGGCACGCAGCTCGCCGCTGGGCGTGCTCAGCATGGAGGTAGCAACATTTGTGCCGCCACTGGCATCGGTGGCAAAATCATTGGAATTATCGCTGCCATCGCCAATGATTTTGCGCACCTTGGCGGCATTGGCCACGCCCACCAGCTCCTCCTCGTCATGGGAGCGTGAACGTTTCTTAAAGGCTGCTGCGGCAGCCGAGGAACTGCGCGTTTCCAGACAGGAAATGATGCAGTAGACGCAGAGACGTGCCAGCACCAGTGACTGTGGTTCATTAATGTCCTCGCTGCAAGAGTTTAACAGAGATTAGTAGATTGTATTGGAGAAGCAGTTGTGGATGCACTTACTCCTGTCGTCGCAGTATCAAAGGAGCGACCACATATTGCAGCAATGCCTCCGTGGTGCGTTCAATGTCCAGATGCATGACAGCAAAGACTATATCCATGCACTTGGCCATGTCACGCATATATTTGCAGCTAATCAACTGCTCCACCAGCTGTGTAACCAGCCAAGAGGCTCCACCGGCCAACAGCAAGGATTCCAGCGTCTGGGCGGCACGCACTGGCAAATGTCCCGCCTCGTGGACGGAGCGCCAGCATTCCCGGAACTGTTCGATGAGAGGTGTGTGCGAGATCAGGCGGGATTTGGTGTTGGGCGCGGGATGCACATCGTGCTGCATTTTGCGTATGATCTGATAGGACAACGCCAGCCGTTCCTTGGCATTCTCCTGGCTGGACAGCTCCTCGCTGGTGAGTGGCGCCAGGAACTGCTGGATCATATTGAGAGGCTTCAGCAGCTCCGTCTCCCGCACCGAATACATGTAGGCGCACAGAAACGATGTCGCACACACGGAAAAGCTAAAAAGTCGCCGCTTAATATTATCCAAAATGCTCTTCACATCCGCCGAGGAGAGTGTCTCCTGCTCCCAGGCAATCAGCACATGGTGCAGTACTCCAGGCAGATTTAGACAAATGTCTTGCCAGGTCAGATTGCTGGGCTTCAATTGGGCCGTCTCTGGTTTGCTCAGACTCAGCAGCAGCTCGTCCACAATGCTGTCGTCGCACAGCGCGAGTATCTGGCGGGGATTCTTGAGCTTGTTGCGCTCCATCATGCACTCACGCACCCACTTCTCGAAGAAGGAGTCGCCACGCTCCGGCAGCACCACCTGAAAACAGCCAAAATGTAAATCAATTAATGATAGATTAATAAACACTTAAGATTCACTAACATCCGATCCATAAGTTTGCACAATGCTGGTGAGCATGAGAAAGGAGACATCAAACAATGTGGAGCGTATGATGGACAATTTGCCCAGTTCACCAGGGATCGGTTTGGAGTTCTCGTTGCATTGAATCAGACGGGAGACAAACGTCTTGAGACGACCCTCGACGGTGGCCACCGAGAGAATCAACTCGAAGCTGTTGCCCACTGGCACCTGGCAGAGCACGTTCACCATGTCCTGCACCTTGTTGGTGCAGAGTGTCTTGAGTACTCCTGACAGCGGCACCTCGGCGCGTTTGATGAAGTTAATGTTGGAGGGCGTCTGTTGGCCATTGTCGCATTTCTTGAGGAGCAACGAAGCCGCTTCCCTGCAATATGAAAATAAATATAAATTGAAGTATTAATATAAATAAATACAAATTTAAAAATGTATACAAGTATAAATATAAATACAAACATAAATATAAATAAATACAAATATTGTATAAATACAAATATAAAAACAAAAATAAATAAAAACATCAATTTAAATACAAATAAAAATATAAAAATAAAAAAAAAAATATAAATACAAATAAAAACAGAAATTTAAATTCAAATATAAACGTAAAAATAAATGCAAGTATAAATATAAATACAAACATAAATATAAATAAATAAAAACATAAAAACAAAAATAAATAAAAACTTAAATTTGAATATAAGTATAAATATAAATGCAAATATAAAAACACAAATTTAAATATAAGTATAAATATAAATAAAAACATAAATTTAAAAACAAATAAAAAAATAAATAAAAACATAAGTAAAAATACAAATATAAATACAAATATAAAAATAAATTTAAATATAAGTATAACTATAAATACAAATATAAGCACAAATAAATAAATATAAAATAAATAAATTTAAATATAAATAAAGTTGTAGTTATAAGTTTAAACACACCGTTGGCTGGCGAATTTCTTGACGTGCACATCATTGACCAGCTGCTGTTTTGTCCAGTCGTTCAGCAGGAATTCAATGATATTGCACGAGCATTTGGTGTCCATGAAGTCTAGCAGCAGATTGTCCTCGATAAGCAGCTCCAGAGCTTCAACCAGCTCTGGAATGTAATCCGTTGCGGGCAATGATTGCTCGCCCGGCACACGTTGCAGCGCATGGAGCTGTTTGATGATGTGCGGCATTTTGAAGAACATAAAGGCGCCCCACATGGTGTCCGGACTGGTGTCCGCCACATTGCTCAAGGTAAGAAAGCCAGCGCGTATAATCTCGTAGAAGAGACGCGTATTCGTATAGCCTTTAAGACGCTGCAGCATTTGCAGCTCGGCCACGTAGTAGGAGGTGTCCTTGCAGGGATTGAGCAGCACCTCCACAGCCAGCAGGGGTTGCACACAGAAAGAGATCTTCTCTGTCGATGGCGCTGGATTTAAATATTGCAAATCCAATTGCTTGGCATCAATGTAGGCCAATTGTTGCAGCTGCTGCTCCGCCGTTGCCGTGCTCAGTGTCATGTTGGAGTTGGTCAGGGAGGCTTTAATACTAGCATACAGATCACGAATTCGGTCCAGTGCATCCAACTCCTCGTGGCAGCCCACATACAGCATGGCAAGCAGAAACTGTTGCTGTGTCAAACGCTCAATTAATTTGCAGCTTTGATCCAACATATAAGATTGCTCCGCGCTCATTTCGCCACGCATCTCATACTGTTGAACGGTGCGTGCAAAGATTTGCATTATCCAGTGGACCAACTGAACCATGGCACCAGGCAGCAGCGACTCCTCCGATTTAATGCTACACAAAGACAGAAACTGTTTAGTGACCATGACATATGGAAATATTTATAAGTTTTGCAACTTACCGACAGGTGATGCCATCTATAATGCTGACCAGAAACTCCAGCAAGGCGGTGACACAATAGACACGTCCCAGCTTATCATATTTGGCTATGCAACGCAACACGGCCGCATGGGACACCAGGTGAGCGCACAGTGAATGCTTCAGATAATTCAACACCAGCTAATGGAATTCAAACAAAGGTTAGACAAGAGTCAAGTTGGTGGAAGTTGTGGACTTACCGGATTCGCCGTGGAACCAATCACCGCCTGTTGCTGCAGACAGTCCGCCAGATTGTAGACATCGCCACTGACACCACGAGGCAGCACCTGTGAAAGAATATGGAAAAGTCATTTAGGAGTATAAATTTAATTTAATTTCATTGTTGATCAGATTTAACTTTAAATCTTACTATAAAAATTACTTGTTGATTTTTAACAATTAATCTTAGCTCTTATTTGTAATTGAAATAAAATACATATAAAATAATAATTACATTACTGTATTACAAAAAAAAAAAAAAATATGAGCACTTAAATTGGTAAATAATACAAAAATTTAAAATAAGTGTGAAAATATGTTTTGTATATATGTATTAATATAAATAAAAAAGTTAAATTAAGTTATTTTAAAAAGAATTTCTTGTACAACTGTATATTGTATATATTTATGAAAGATATAAAATAAATAATATTTATTAATAATGCTATTAAAATGAAAATTAACGAGTTTAAATATGATATCTGAATGAAAATTAAAGTTGAATTATTATTTTTGTTTAGATTAAAATAAAATTTAAAGTTTTTTTTAGTCGACGAAAAATGAAACATATGATAGTTTCACATTTATTCAGATAATATTTTTATAGTTAATATTTGCCATCTCTAGATAAAATGTCCTTCCTGAAAACGATTTGTCTCTAAGATTTTTTTGAACTAACAAAGTGAGTGTTGACTGAATTGTCATTACAATTCCGACATTTATGACAAAATTCAGGCAAACAAAACGCACTACAGACAAAATCTCAAACAATCTTTTATTTACAATAGAGACACCAACATACATAATACTAAAGGATAGTTTTAATATTTTTTTCCTTTTTTTTGTTTTTAAACGTGTTTCACAATGTTACGTTTGAATTTGCAACGTATTCACGGTTATTTGATCTGTGGCGTTCGGAACACGCTCAGGCGACGTCCGCTACCACTAATGGATGTAGTGCATCATTTGGACAAAGATCATCCAGCGGGTGTCAACTGCTGTCTGTGGAAACGTCTCATAAGTCAATATCAGTTTCGGACCAAGAAGGAAGTCTACTATCCGGATCGCAAGTCAGAGATGAGACGAATGGGAATGGGAATGCCCCCGAAGCCAGTGTCAATTATGAAGCCACAACAGCAATATCAACATCGTGGTCTGCCCAAGGATTACTATTACAAGGTGCTGGGTGTAAATAAACATGCGACAGTGCAGCAAATACGCAGCGCCTTCTATGCTCTGGCCAAACGATATCATCCGGACTCTACGCATTCCGAGGAGAAGTTAAAGCACTTCCAAGAACTCTCCAATGCCTACAACATTCTCACGGATGAGACGAAGCGTCTGGAGTACGACCAACTGGGCGGCATCAAGGATGAGCAGGCATTCCTCGAACAGGCTGGCAATCCCATGAGCTTGGACAGAAAATTTGAAGGAAACAATCATAACCAAGAAGGTGAGTAACATACTTATGGGTTTAAGAAACCCAAATTTAAAAGAATTCAACTGCATGAATGGGAAAAATCTTGGTTATCTTAATATCTTGAAAACATTTTAATAATTAACTATTTTGCATTTAAAAAAAAATTTGTTTAACTTTCATAATATTCTGCATACAAAAGTAATTATTTTGAATGTTTTTAAAATCAGCAAATAATTTTTATTTTAGAATTTATAGTTTATTAATTTTTTTTTATTTATGTAGAGCTACCGTATAATGTAAAATTACAAGCTAGCTAAGAGTTACGGAGCAATGGCGGCTAAGTTTATTAATATATTTTATTATTATTATATTATTTTATTTTTGGTTCTTATATTTATACACGACAATTTTCAAAACTTTTTTCCTAGATTTTTTAAAAAACATTTTTGATTTAAAAAAAATCGTTTAACAATCATAATAGTGACTGCAAAAAAATGTTTCGAAAATCTCTTTGCTAACATTTTTTATAATTTTTTAAAAATTGCTACAAAATACGTTTTTTTACGAAAAGGAGGAAATGGGTTTAATAAGTAATTTTTAGCAATTTTCAAAAAGTCATAAAAAATTTTAATTTTTTTTTAAAAAATCGAGGAAAAAGATTTAAAAATTGACATTTACATAAATGTAAAATTTATCTATCATCTTACTAAATCATAACAGGCGAATAGATAGGTTGTAAAGGCTAATTTAAGTTTCAAGCTTTGTAAGTGCCTAAAAGCATGCAATAAAAAATATTTTAAAAATATTAGATTTCATAATATTAGATCAGTTTACCAAAGTAATTATTTTTAATGTTATTAAAATCAACAAATAATTTATATATTATGTTATTAAATTATTATATTTTTATATAATGTTCGTTTGGCTGCCTGATAGATACCACTTGATTCTTCCCCACAGAAATTAAAAAGTTAACTGGCAACGAATTCGATCTGACGCTGAATTTTGTGGAAGCCACCACGGGCTGCAAGAAGCGTGTGGATTTGCGTTATTTGCGCAAATGCGACAGCTGCAAGGGCAAATCGCAGCTGATGGCCAACCGGGATGTGGGCAAGGAGCCGTGTCGACGCTGCAATGGCACGGGCAAGGTCACCACCAAGACGGTTACCTTTACGGCGGTCAACACATGCGGCCAGTGCAAGGGCAAGCGGTATATCAATCGGAATGACTGCGAGACATGCGAAAATCGTGGCTATATTGTGGCCAATGTTGAGGTGCTTGTGGCCATTCCATCGGGATCACAGGCCGGCGATGTCATCGCTATTGAGAATCCGAATACCAAGCAACGTGTTCAATACCATTTGAAGGTGCCAGCCAGTGATTATTTTCGACGTGTTGGCAACGATATTTTCACGGACAAGTATCTCAATATTTCGGATGCCATTTTGGGCGGCAATTTTCAGGTACGCGGTCTGTACGAGAACGTCGAGGTGCGCGTCGAGGCCGGCACTCAGTCCCACACGCAGGTAGTGCTCCGCAACAAAGGTGTACGCTCGCGGGACGGTGTCGGCGATCATATTATCACCCTGAAAGTTCGCATTCCTCACAATTTGTCGGTGAAGCAACGTCAACTGGTTTTGGCCTTGGCCCAGGCAGAGGAGCCGCTTTTCGAGTGCCAAAAAAATGCGAGCATCACGTAATATTCAATCGTGTAGAGTAGTGTTTTCACTCAGAAAAGCCGTATTTTATTTTAAATTCTCAATGTACCGTCTTAGTTTATTTTAAATAAAGTTGGAGCACACACACACATACAATATATATGTACATGAAAATGGCACTTAAATTTTCACCTTTTTTATGTTAATGCCCCACTGTGAGTCCGACCAACGTTCACGCCAAGCCACATTAATTAGCTGAAGGATTTTGTTGTTTTCCTTCATGGCGCTTAAAGCGTTAAATTAAACGTTCACTTTAATTCAATATTAAATTGTTTATAAACTTTATTATTTAACAAGAAGAAGCACTGTGTTTTGGCTGTAGTGTCGAATCGATTAGATTTCGATAACGAAACGATATGATATTCAATGCGTTACTATCGATTTCGATTGGCGATATCTTAGCACGAAATGAAACAATCAGTGTTGCCAATTTGGCCCTTTTCGGATACATTTGTCTACTTTTTAACTGTTTCAGCCTGGAACTTTTTGAAAATGTAAACGGTATAAAGGCGAAAACACTTTCCCAGTACACCAAAATTCACATCTTAAAATGGGAGAAGGTTGAAAATATTTCAAATTTTTGGTCGAACGCAAACAAATAACTAGAGAGGGTTTTTAGCCAGGTTAGTTAGACCCTTTAAATGATGTTTTGACAATTGGGTAAATGAATATATTATACAATCTTTCAATTATATGCCTTTGTATATTTTATCTTCTGCGTCGACACAAAACTTGTTGCCATTCAAATAAATCACCTAAAGATGATAGGCACCATGAATAAAGTTCAACGACAAAGAAAATGCTGGAAAAAATCATTGAAGTTGCTTTAAAAGTTTTTTCTATTTTTTTTTTTTAGTTCGGCTTTTTTCCCTGTTTTCTTTAGCAGTGTTGTCCTTTTTTCGGAAAATATTTGGCATCACTGGATACAATATTCAACGTGATACTATCGATATTTATTATGATATGACATTTTCGATACACATTGATGTTGCCAAGACAATCCTTTTAAAGGTCATAAGAAAACAAATTGTTTACTTTCGGTAATCATCATATTCACAAAAGTGCATTATTACCATTACTGTGACTTGTTACACAACGCTTTAACAAATATAACCGATAAAGCGCTAAGCCTTAGAAAGTGTTACAACTGCCGATTCAAAACTGCCAATTTTTGCCGACAAATTTGTCAATTAACCAAGAACCAAATATGGGCCGCAAAATAACAGTTGCTGTATCAACTTTAAACCAATGGGCACTGGACTTTGAAGGCAATATGGCCCGAATATTGCAATCCATATTGGAGGCCAAGGATATGGGCGCCAGGTATCGCACTGGGCCAGAGCTGGAAATTAGTGGTTACAGCTGCGAGGATCATTTTCGTGAGTCTGATACTTTTTTGCATTCGTGGGAGACACTGTTGGAGATCATGATGTCCCCATTTTGCGAAAATATGCTTGTGGACGTAGGAATGCCAGTGATGCATCAAAATGTGGCATACAATTGCCGTATAGCGTTTTTCAATCGTCAATTGTTGTTAATACGCCCGAAGATGGCAATGTGCGATGATGGTAATTATCGTGAATCACGTTGGTTTACCTCCTGGACGAAGGCCCAGCAGACGGAGGAATATCAGCTGCCCAGTGTCATCTCTAGGCATACGGGACAGCTAACGGTGCCGTTTGGCGATGCGGTTATTGCAACACGCGATACGTGCATCGGTTATGAGATCTGCGAGGAGCTATGGAATGTGAGGAGCAAACATATCGATATGTCATTAGCGGGCGTGGAGATTATTGTGAATGGTTCCGCCAGCTATATGGAATTGCGCAAAGCGCACATCACTGCCGATCTCATACGCAATGCCAGCTTTAAAGCGGGCGGAGCTTATCTATTTAGCAACTTGCGTGGTTGTGATGGACAGCGTGTATATTTTAATGGTTGCTCGACTATCGCACTGAATGGAGAGCTCTTGGCGCGTGGTCAGCAATTTGCACTACAAGATGTGGAGGTAACGTTGGCCACCATTGACTTGGATGACATACGCACGTATCGCATAAGTCAGAGATCGCGTTGTATCACAGCCGCTGGAGCGGCAACATATCCGCGCATTCGTTGCGACATTGAGCTGTCCACAGACTATGATATTCTAAAAACGCCAACGTTGCCTTTGCACTACAAAAGTCAGTCCGTTGAGGAGGAGATTGCCCTGGGACCCGCCTGCTGGCTCTGGGATTATTTGCGTCGCTCCGGTCAAGGTGGATTCTTTCTGCCGCTCAGTGGCGGCGTTGACTCGAGCAGCTCGGCCAGCATAGTGTATTCCATGTGCCGGCAGGTGGTGGATGCAGTGCAGCAAGGCGATGCCCAGGTTCTATACGACATACGTAAAATCTTGGCTGATTCGGACTATACGCCGGATAACGCGGCCTCGTTGTGCAACCGCCTGCTGGTCACCTGCTACATGGGCAGTGTCAATAGCAGCAAGGAGACGCGGAGTCGCGCTGCCCAACTGGCCAGTCAGCTGGGCAGCTATCATATTGAGATTAGCATTGATATGGCCGTAAATGCTTTGCTGGGCATATTCAATATGGTCACCGGTTTGACGCCCGTCTTTCGTACCCAAGGTGGTTGCGCCAGGCAAAATCTGGCGCTTCAGAATATCCAGTCACGCATACGCATGGTTCTGGCCTATGTCTTTGCTCAATTGATGCTCTGGGTGCGCAATCGTCCAGGTGGTCTGCTTGTCTTGGGCTCTGCCAATGTGGATGAGTCCCTGCGTGGTTATTTGACCAAATATGATTGCTCTTCGGCGGATATTAATCCCATTGGTGGCATTTCCAAGACAGACTTGCGACGCTTTTTGGTTTATGCCAAGAACAAATATAATTTGACGGCGCTTGAGGGGATTATTGAGGCACCGCCCACAGCGGAGCTCGAACCGTTGCAGGAGAACGGCGAGTTGTTGCAAACCGACGAGCAGGACATGGGCATGACTTATGCCGAGCTGAGCGAGTACGGACGTCTGCGCAAGCAATCGTTTTGTGGACCCTACAGCATGTTCTGCAAACTGGTCGCCACCTGGAAGGGAGATCTCAGTCCCAAAGAAGTGGCCGACAAAGTTAAACATTTCTTTCGTTGCTATGCCATAAATCGCCACAAGATGACTGTATTAACGCCTTCAGTGCACGCTGAGAGTTATAGTCCCGATGATAATCGTTTTGATCATCGGCCTTTTCTTTATCGCGCCAACTGGAGTTGGCAATTCAAGGCCATTGATGATGAGATCTTAAAACTGCAGCCTATTTGCACGGCTTCTACGGAGCAACAAAGACCTACTAGCAATGACACTAGCACTCAACGCTCCCTGCACACTATGGATGACTCGAAGCACTCATCTCCATTGTCATCGGCTTCAATGGAATTGGGAATTGGAATTTCTAACGCGGTGGCGCCTTTAATTGATCATCCACCAGCGCTGGGTAAAAAGTCAAGCGGTTTCTCGACGGTGCTGGGCAAAATAAAGGATCGGACTGGAATACCTGTCTAGAAATCAAAATGTTTGACACTAACTTCCTTATATAAAACAAGAGAATTGAAATTTTGCAATATTATTATTGAGTGTAAAGTAGATTTTTCGATTTTGTTAATTTATTAGAACCAAGTTTTAGGCCTCACAATTCGTCAGTTTGTAAAAGCGTCGATCCCAAAGATTATAAAAGCTAGAAACTTCAAATTCCGTATGTAGGTTCCGGTGTACCAAAATCAGCTTATCTTCAATAACAAGTCAATTTTAGAGCTCTTAACTTGAGTTTAGGCATAAAAATGCACACAAATTTCTTTTACTAGAAGATTATAAGAGCTAGAAACCTCAAATTCGGTATGTAGGTTCCTGTGTACCAAGTTTATCTTTAATAACAAGTCAATTTTAGAGCTCTTAACTTGAGCTTAGACATAAAAATACGCACACATTTCTTTAGCTTCTTTTTCTGGAAGTTAGTAATTAAGTCTTTCCTTTTTAGCACTCGATAGCATAATTCAAAAGTCCCAAGAGGCTTATAATAAATCAAATATATGTAGTTTATTGAATACAATAAAGTAGCGTATGATTTTTTTTTTGTAAACTGCTTTTAAATATTATGTTCTAAAATGTTTGACTTTGTACAAAATATATTTACTTTATATGCCGAAAAATTGTTCCTCCATTGCACACTTCATATTTGATGTTTTCACTCATTCACATATTTGTTGAATTTTGTTGATATATAATATTATTGAATAAAATTGATAGTGCTGAATATATCGCTGTGTTTTGTTAATTAAATGAAATAAAAATAATTAATAGCAATGCATCGTTATCGGTGGATTGTCAAAGAATTAAATAAAAATCAAATATGGTATATAGATAAATTTACAAAGGCAATTTATTTAATAATCTTGAATTAAATGGGAAAGAAAATATATATAGTATTAAATTAAAAAAATATAACAGCTAACTTAAGATTGTATGACAAAAGCATTTATATCTATCAATGGCAGCGCCACGAACAGAACTTAAAAACTAAAAAATTGCTGTGAGGAAGGTTTTCTATTTTTCAAACCGCCAAGTCACTCAATTTAACTTTTTGCTTATAAACCGAGGAAGATTTGTCATTGATAAAGTTAAACGCTAAGTCTAAGACCTATTCAAATATTTAATTATTTTTTGTTTTTTTGTTTTGACGCCACACGGAGCTGCATGAGCCAAAAATTCAATCACTTTAGCATCGTCGTCCTTTAGTACTTTGAGGAGTGAGTTGTGTGTTTTCTTGCTTTCATTTCATTTCCATGTTTATTTATGTTTATCCGTGTCGTATGAGTGAGTTTCGATTGCACCTAATTGTTGGAGGAGGAAGAACCAGCTGGCTCGTCACCCTTAACTGCCGATGCATAACTGGCGCCCGCATTGGAACTGCCGGGTTTATCCGTTGCCTTGCCATCTCCTCCTCCTCCTCCAGATGCAGCAGCAGCAGCATTTGGAACACCAGCAGCACCGCCAATGCAAACATTACTGTTCAGACCTGAAGCATGAGGTGAATCAACTAAATAAATTGATTTGAAAATTGTTTGTGTGTGTTTTTGTTTTGGGTGTGTGTGTGTGTGTGTGTATTAGGCACCTTTGACATCCATGGCATAGTTATCATCCAGACGCAGATCATGTCGCTTAATTAGCTGACACTCGGCGCCCTCAATCGACGGTATGGAATAGACATACAAATAGCCATCCTGTGAAGCAATCAATAGCCTGTAAATAGAAAAGTTATAAATTTCTTTAAATCATTATCAACTTAAATTATATTTGGGTGTGTTTCTCAAATCCTTAGATATTTTTAAAAGCAACCAAACGACATATTGTCAAAGTCCCAAAAATAGCTTGCAATTAATTTATTTAAAATTTTATTTTAAAAAAAATGAGCATTGCTTTTCATTATATTATTTCAATAAATTTTAAATACTTTTCAGTTATCGAAATAAATAGTTAAGCATTTAAAAGCTAACTAAAAAATTAGTTTAATTTAATTCAATTAATGTTAAATTAATATTAAATATCTCAATAAATAGTTTAACTTGTAAAAGCAATTACAATTCTACTAAAAAATTAGTTCAATTTAATTTAATATATTTTTAAATTGCATCAAATATTTCAATAGAATAGTTCAACCTTTAAAACAATTTAAAAACAATTTAAAATTTTTTTTAATTTAATTCAATGAATTTTAAATTTATATTAAATATATCAATAAATAGTTTAGCATTTAAATTTTTTAAGTTTTTATTTAATTTCTAAATAAATAGTTCAATTCCATTTAAACAAGACTAAAATTTAAGAAAGTTTAAATTTAATTTAATAAAATTTAATTTATTTCAAATATCTCAATAAAAGAGTTGAACATTTAAAAGCAAACAAAATTTGTTTTAAAAAAAATTTAAAAATTGCATTTGGGACTTGTCAGAAATTGGTGGAATCTGCCCGAATAAAATTTCAATGAATATGACGCTCACCTGAGTTGCTTCTGTATCGTGGTAATGGCGCACATTCGTCGCACTCCCGCCTCGGGCAGCGTGACCGATGCAAAAGCTCGTCCCTGGCTAAAAACATCGGTCACCTGCGTGGGCAAGTAGCTGGTGACCGTTTTGCTCAAGAATCTAAAAAACGAGTAACTTGCATGAGAGAATAAATATGATGAGTTGGTGGTGGTGGTGGTTGGTGGTTGTTTTGGGTTGAGATTGAAAAAATGAAAGAAAAGAAAAATAGATAAATGTCAAGTGCCACAAAAAACAAACAAACAAAAAGATCAATTACTAAATCTTTAGCGCGAATGGATGAAACATTTAAAAACAGAGAGATAGTGTGTGTGTGTGTTGTGTGTGTCTGTGAGTGTGTACATACATACACCGCAACCATATAGACCATATAAGCACAGGACATTTTATGCTATTTTCTATAGAAATTATGACAAATTACACTAAGATTGCCAAAATAAGGGAAAAGATTAAATAAATCAAAGTCAAAATTTGAGAAAATAAATTGGGAGCACAAAAGTACGAAAATTTCAATTTGAATTTATAACTTAGGATTAATTTAATTACGAATATATGGGATATGAAAATAAAAAAAGAAAATCTCAATTTTATTGTGCAATAAAAATAAATGGCATTTAAATTGAAAATCGAAAGATAACTTTTCCTAATTATTCAGATTATTCAGAATTCGCTTGGGGAAGTGTCATTATGTGTTACTCCAACACCCGCTCGCTTACCCCATCCAATCATCGCCCGACTGCTTCCCATGATCGTTGTTCTCCGCAGCGCTGCGATCTAAACGGAATATGTGCACCGTTTCCGTGTTCGAGCTGGACACCAAGTACTCCGCACAAGTGCTGAACGACAGCGAGACAATGGAAACGCAACGCTTGAGGCCACGTCGCAGCTCAAACAATCGACTGCCATCCTGAGAGCTGAAGACACGGATAACAGTGCCTCTCTCGCTGGCAGTGGCAATCTCCGTGCCCGATGGACTGAACGCAATGGCCGCGAGGGGCGTGTCGTGTGCCGGTATCATTGTCTTGGCATGCAAATTGATAGCATCGAATATTTGAACCTCGCCGGAGGTCACGCTGCCCGGATAGGCGAGATAACAATGATCCGATGATGAGGATAGAGCACACAAGCCCAATTGATTGCAGGGTGTATCCCGTATGGTGTGCACCACCTTCATATCCTGAATGTTGTGTATATAGAGTGATTCCTCCAGGCAGACAATCAAACGTTCACGATTCAATTTGACGGCCAAAATGGTATTCGAATATGAGTAATTGCAGATTTCACTTTGTTTCTTGAAATGACAGACTTTAAGTTTGCGCGGCGCACGCTGAGAGACAATGGCCACCAAAGAGCTCTCAAAGAGCCGCTCGATAAGAAACAGATCATCGCTCTTTGTGTGATAGATCTTGTCCAGCGTTGAGTCCACAGATCCCAGACTATACAGGCTATAACTGCCGCTGGTGGCCACAGCCAGGGAACTGCATATATATAATTTTAATTAATAATATTTAAAATAACCACATATGTATATACACTTACGTTATGTTCTGATTAAAATTAACAAACACCTCGCCCGCATCCACGTCGGGTCGCCCTAGCAGGCTCATCATTTTGTGTTCTGCTTAGCGTGTGGGGCCTGTAAAAATTTCAGAACATTTTAGTGGGAGGAGTCCGAGTTCAAATAACGCAAACAAAGACAACGTTGTTTGTTATTGTTTTGCTATTTACGTAGGGAAACTGAGACGTGAAATAACTTCAAAACATGCTCAGCAGCCAGGGCTGGGCAAGCAAATTTCGATTGCGTATTAGACGAAGACGAAAACGAAGAGACGAAAGCGCAAACAAAGCAAAGATACACATATGGGAAAGGTGGATTTTGGGCTCTCTGCACTGATAAACCCAACAACAACAAAGTAAACGCACACGTATGCCCCTAAAGCACTTACTTCTTTTAAACAAAAACACCAGCTGCCAATTTTCCAAACTTTAGGCAATCTCTGCGCTTACACAATACAATGCTGCTATTGTTAAAACTCTCTATTTAAAGCTATTTTCTAAAATTATTTCTATCGCGCAATTTACTATGTTTTGCACTAGAGTTGTATAGTATTGTTCGGACTAAGTTCGATTGAACTATTCACGAAAGAGAACGAAAGAACTAAATCCCTGATTGTAGTTCAGTTAATTAGTTCGTTCGTTCAATTTGTCTTTCGAGTCTTTTTGTACCCCGTTTCCTTTCTTTTTTTTTCCATTCATATTTATTTATTATTTTCATTTATATGCTATTTTTGTTTTTTCCTTTTTATTCTCTTTTTTCTTTTTTTTTTTCGGGTCTATCTTCCTTTTAATTTTCGCCTCTAACTTTTTCATTTTCCTTCTTTTGTTATTTTATTTTTATATTCTTATTATGTTCTTGTTTTTGTTCTTCCTTGCCGTCCTTGTTTTTTTTTTTTTTTAATCTCCGTATTTATTGTTTTGTGTATTAGGCGTCTGTCCCCTCGTTGTTACCGTTTTTCGTGTTTGGTCTTTGTTTTTTGCTCATTTCTGTGTGGATTTTTTTTTTTGTTTGTTATTCTTCTTGTGTTCTTTTATTTTTTTTTTTCCTCGTTTTTTATCCCTCTTTTTTATGTTCTCCTTTACGGTTTCCGCGGTCGCTTCTTTCTTATTTTTATTTTCTTTGTTTTTTTTTATTATTTTTTTTTTTTTTTTGTCTTTTTTTTTTTTCTTTTTTTTTTTTTTTCTCTCACCCGCAATCAAATATATATATATTATTAATTTGATCTCTTTTTTATTTTTTTTCGTCCGTTATATTTATTTATTTCTATCTGTTTGCGCGTTTTCTTTGCTATTTTGTCTTTTTTTTTTTTCTGTGTGTTTGTTTTATACTGTGCTTATTGTTATTTTTCTTATTAATAATTTAATTTACTCACTTCCCTTTTGCGCGTCCTGCGTTTTTTTTTTACTGTCCTGCTCTTTCTCCTCATTTTCTCTTCTTTTACTATTGCGTTGTCTCTGTGCTCTGTTATTCGTATTTAATTATTCCGCCGTCCTTCTGCTTTGCCTCCCGTCTTTTTATTTTCCTCGCTGTCCCTCTGCGGTTTTGCGGTCCTTGCCCCTCCCGCCCCCGTTTCTTTTTGTTTGCTAGTCGTGCGTTCCGTTCCTGGCTGGCTCGTTCGCGTTGGGGGTTCGTTTCCTGCTTTCGTAATATGCGTTTTGTTAGTTTGCTTTTCCTTGCTGTGTCTTGTTTTGTTGTTCTGTATCTTCGCCTGCCCGTTCTTGTTTCTTGCCGTGTTGTCCTTTGTTTTGGCGTTTGGGTGCCTGTCTTTTGCGGTTTTTTGGTTCTGCCCATTCCCGCCGTTGTTTTATTTCGTATATTGGCTTGCATGTGTTTCCCGTTATCGCGCTTGCGTTTCCCGCCGCTTCTGTGCTTTCTGTCCGCTGGTGCTTTGTTTTTGTTTTGGTTTCCTCTTCCCCTTTTGTCCGTTGCGCCGATCGCGGTTCTTGTTGTTTTTTTATTTTATTCTTATTTGTATTTTCTTTTGTGTAATGTTTATTATATGAAACATAACTGGTTCCGCTATGTACCCGTTTAGGTTTTTTTTTCTATAGACCGTTGCTATCTTGACGCACATTTTTGTAGTTCGTTTGAGTCCCATTATAGGTCAACAGCCTGATAAAGTAGACAAATTGACTTTTTTACACAACAATATAGAATAGGTAAACTTCTAAATATATTTTGCTAGCCTGTGTGCTAATTACTATTACTTTTTCTCGTTGGCAGGCAGACTTGGACTGATATATAAATAAACTCACAAATGTTTTGTGTTATTTTTATTTTTGTTATCTTCGGAGAATATTCCAACTATTTGGATTAAAATGTGAATACTATTTTTAAATATATCGAGCGAAGAACGTTTAAACGATAATGGGACTCGAACGAACTACTGACCTATAATGGGACTCGAGTCACCGGTTAAGCTAAGCAACTGAGCTAATGAACTAAATGACCGATTAGTTCGTTCACCAAAAACTGAACTACTGAACTAAATCCTTCAACTGAACTAGAATGAACAACTCTATTTTGCACTAGGGATGGGAACATTGGAGCCATCGAAACCATTGGAACCACTATCAAATGTTTTTATATACAACAAAAATAAACACTCTTCTTAGAATATTGCAAAAAATGAATTTTGAAATCTTTTGAGAAATATGTTCATTACAATCTCTTGTACAGCTGAGATTTACAGATTTGAACGCCGTATCTAAAAAATTGTGTGTTCAGCAAGCATTGAAGCATCGGAAACAATACACCACATACACCTCTAACAAGTAAATGAATTAATTTAATTTAATTGAATTGGCAAAAAACTAGTTTAAATTATATTTTTTAATTACAGTCGAACTTCCCTAACTCGAATCACCAATATCCAAAGAAAAGGTTCGAGTTAGGGAGATATTCGAGTTATAGAGTTCTTTTTCCTAAGATTACTAATTTTACTGCCACTCATTTAGTTCGAGTTACAGAGAAATTCGAGTTAGAGAAGTTCGAGTTAGGGAAGTTCAACTGTATTAAGATCGAACTTCGAAACTTTTAATCGTGCATGTCGATAGGCGATGCATAAAGCATCGATAAGTGTGGCACGATATTTTCAGTCGGTGTTTCATCGATATACGTATGCATATGTATTATCGATATACGTATACATATATATGTATATTTATTTTATTGTGGTAAAAATTTCTGTAAATATTTAGCGTAAACAGTTTAAAAATAAATAAATGAAGGATTCGAAGCTTTCGTTGAAATCGCTCATGGTGCTTAAAGAATGAAAAAAGAGAGGAATATTTATATTCGTGTGAATACAGAAGTCGCCAGTCAGCTGAATAATTCTAAGATTTTATAGGCCTCAAAATGCAATATACATAATAATTATTAGTGTAAACAAGAGATAAGAGCTTTAAGATAAGTCCACAACATCGTCTGCCACAATAATATAATTAGCTGAATTGAACGAAACGGTGAAAGATGCAGACAGACTCAGACAACAAAAGCAATAACAAAGTGCTCGAACCAAAATAAATGCATATATGCATGTGTATTGTATGTGTATATGTATGTGTGTGTTGTGGACTCAATTCTGATTGGATCGCTGGAATATAATTAACTGTATGAAATACCACAATCACATTGATAATATTTCTAATTATCAAGATCTTTGCAAATCTTTATGTAAGTATAATCAAGTGCGTAGTATTATCATCATTATACATCACACACCCACCTTGTTGTGTGATAAGAAAATAAATGAGAAATCGCTAGGAAAACGTGCATTTTCAGCCTTGCGGTTATTATTGTTGTTATTGCTGTTGTTGCTGCTGCTTCCGCTGTCGTCGACGTCGGCGTCGCCTTGCATTATCTACATATATTGTATACATACATATATAGGCCGTATTTCTAATCAGCCCATCATGTCGTGATTTGTCACTGTACGCATAGTACCGTTATCGCGATATTGTACTTTTCCACGCGCCTAGTGCTTCCAATTGGAGTACCAAAAGAGACAACGAAAACAGAGTGAGGAAGAGGGAGCTAGAGATATGCAAAGTTTATACGACAGATAAGAGTTTGCAATAAACAAACATGCTAAATTAAGAAACATGAAATTGTCATGAAATGCAGCTAATACTCTTGCTTATAAAAAAATCTCTTCACGGAGAAATATTTAAATGTAAAACTTTTACTTATAAATTATTTTAAAATAAAAGGTTGACAGTCGGCACTGCGCAAAATAGTAATATTTATGAAGGTATATTGAAAACTTTGAAGGTATGCCTAAGAGCCCTTCAAAATACCTTTTTAACGATATATACATTAGGGCGGGTCAATTTTTTTTCGCGAAAATCGTCCACCAGAATTGGAATCTACGATGAATTCTAAGAATATTTCACCAAGAAACTATGTGTCTAAAATCAATTCCTAGCCTCCGCTGAGAAGCATGAAGATGTTAGGTTAAAGTATATGGTATTAGTCTAGTAAAGGACACTACTCTCCAAAAAAAAAAAAAAAAAGACAGTCAAAGAGAAGGCGATTTATGATAAATTTTGGTGAAAAAATGTTTGGGAGGTCTTTGGTAGTTTTTTTTAAATTCAATTTTGAAATTTTGAGATTATATAGAAAAATGAACTTTTTAAAAAATTTTAAAATTCAATTAAAAACAAACTAGCAGAGACCCCACAAAAATTTTTTCATCAAAATTTATCATAAATCGCCCTCTTCATGTTCTTTTTTTTTTTTTTTTTTTTTTAGAGTAGTGTCCTTTACTAGACTAATACCATATACCTTAATCTAACATCTTCAGCTTCTCAGCGGAGGCTAGGAATTGATTTTAGACACATAGTTTCTTGGTGAAATATTCTTAGAATTCATCGTAGATTCCGATTCCGGTGGACGATTATCACGTTTTTTTCGACCCGAACAAATTGACCCGCCCTAATATACATAGATCATATTTTTGGCTTCCATCGTTTGGATACTGTGTGCGGGTTTTAGCTATTTTCCGTTAAACTAGCTATTTTTTGAAAAAGTCGTAGAACAAAAGTTTCTAGATTTTCGATCGGGAACAAGTCCTCATTTACCCTTTTGAGCTATATTAACGCTTTAATACAAACAAACAAAAAGACTGACTTTTCATGTCATTTTCGGAAGGCCACTACAAATTTCAAAATTAATTATCTTTTGAGCCAGTTGGCCGATGATCGAGGTGTCATTCGACGCGATACGAATAGTACAAAATTAAAAAAAATATATCAAAATGCTCCAACAGCCCCATTTGGTCCAATAGATTAAGTTTGGCCCCTCCCACTAACATCTGTTTATCTCACAAACCAGGTGAGATTCAAAAAGTCTTAGTATGCACATTTGTAGGTTAAATTGATACCTTTCGATCGGTATATCATTCGTCCTGATCGGACAGTCATAGCAAATTTTCCATTCTTTCTGTGTATATTGCTAGTCGCTTTCGTCACTAGATCGGACTGTCATCATAAACAAGTCTGAGGAATGACTTAAAATAAAAAAGAACAAATGTTGAAAAATAACTTAACTTTGATTAAATCGGGTTTAGCTGCCGTATAAACTTGGAGACAATAGAATTCAAGAGCACTAAGCTGTATTCCAACTGCATTTTACATGTATGTATGTAAGTTTGTTGTTTGTGCTCGAGTTTAATTGCAATTTCTCGCTGTTGTTTACATTCATTAATTATAAGCTGCGCTGCCGCAGTCGACGTCGCTGTCGACGCTGCTCGCACCAGTGCTGTCAACTTTTGTTTGGAAAAAAGCTGAAAAATTAATTAAAAAAAAAAAAATTATTTTTCAATTCATTAATTTCTGTATTTTCTTCCGAGAGGGGAAAAGTGAGCGTACAAAATCAGTTGCTCAGAAAGAAACTGAACTGAAACAGAAAGAAACTGCACAAGCCATATCTGGAAATTTATAATTCAAAAATATATTATTTTCATTTTAAGTAGCAAAAAATTGAACCAATCACCTCATATAAAGTACCTTGGCCAGGTTTGCAAAAGTATTGTTGTCCCCAGAATCCTTATAGGAATTAATTTCAATCCCAAATTTTGTAGTGCTGGCATTATTTTTCCATTTCACGTAGTGAATTTTTTTATATTGGCTTTCAATTCGTCCTATTTTTGGGCCTTTACAAAAAATCGGAAAAAAATAATTTCAACAAAAAAAGCCCATCCACAGGGTACGGTGGTAACCTAAAATCCCAAAAAATTCAAATAAAAGAAAATCAAAAATGGCCTTTGAAAAAGGCCAGATTTGACGGGAAAAAAGCGAATCTGGCACCACTGGCTCGCACTGCGGCTTTTATCATTCGCGTGTACTTTTGACATTTAAAAGACAATCACAGCAATTTCCACCGCAATGATTGTGCATTATTTTGAAGCACTGTTTTTTTTCTGATTTTTGAGTATTAACCAGTTTCCGTCTCCGTCTCTGTTATTTGCAGCTCAACACTCTGCACTCGAATATGTCCGACGGCGTCGTCAGCGTGCTGCACATTAAACAGGAGTTGGACACTTCATCGACAGGTGGCGCCAGCAACTCGGGCTGCAGTCCCAGCTCCAAGGCAACAACAACAACAACGACGACGACGACGGGCCACAACAATTCCAGCAATAGCAACAGCGGCATGAAGTCATCACCATCGGTGTCACCAGAGCGTCAACTCTGTAGCTCAACCACATCCTTATCCTGTGATCTGCATAATGTATCTTTGAGTAACGATGGCGACAGCAGCAACAACGGCGGAGCAGGAGTAGGAGGAGGAGGCGGAGGAGGAGCAGGAGCAGGTGGAACTAATCACTCCAGCGGTGTCAATGCCAGCAATGCAGCGAGCAGCGCTTCTGTCCGTGATGAACTGCGTCGCCTGTGTCTCGTGTGCGGAGATGTTGCCTCGGGATTCCATTACGGCGTCGCCAGCTGCGAGGCCTGCAAAGCCTTCTTCAAGCGCACCATTCAGGGCAACATCGAGTACACGTGTCCGGCGAACAACGAGTGCGAGATCAACAAGCGAAGGCGCAAGGCGTGTCAGGCCTGTCGCTTCCAGAAGTGCCTCCTGATGGGCATGCTCAAGGTGCGTAAACCAAAGTGAATTCCTATCTATGGATTAGTATTAATGCCCTTGCAGAGGGTAACTGAAAATTATACATACATATCGGCATACTTATTTTGACAACATTTAAATTTAAATCTTTCCATAATTTGAACCTACTTCATGTACATTTTGGCATCATTGGAAAGGTCATTTCAATTCCGTTTGAATGATACAAAACTTTCCGTAACCCATTAACCCATTGAAAGTTTCGAATTTTTGTAAAAGTCGACTTTTTGAACTTTAATCCTCGTATTTAAATCAAAAAATGTTTTGACGCAAAACAAATTCTTGAAACAATTTTAAAAGTGACAGTAAAATAATTTGTAATTTTTTGAAAATTGCATAAAAATTATAAAATATACTAGCGAAGAGATTTTTGATTTTTGAAAATTGTTAAACCCTTTTTTGTCCTTTTCATACAAAAATGGCTTTTTTGCAGATTTCAAAAAATTCAAAAATAAAAACCTGGCGAAGAGATTTTTGAACAATTTTAAAGTAGACTTAACTTAAAATGTTATCACATTAAATATGCCGACCAGTGTCCTAAACGTCCTGATCAATTTATTTTTAAATCGGAAAACTCTCTCATGTAGATAACATACTTATGAAGTATAATTTTAAACGTTTGCTTTAGGCTTTGCTTGATTACTATATCATATAGCTAATAATCTTTGCTGTTTCTTGAGAAATCTGAACTCAGATTACATCCCGGCGAAATTTTCTTAAAATCTGTCCACTATATCGAAAATCATCGTTTCGTATGGAAAACTTTTTTGTTTCTTAAGATATTGCAACCAAAATGACAACAACTTTACTTGGAATAGTCCATAAATTTATATCATTGATCGGTGCAAAATTTACTTTGGTCTCAAAAACTTTGTTTCTTGAGATATCTCAATTAAATTTACGGATTTGGTACTTAGTATTGCTTTCTACATACTGACAGAATTTTCTTAAAATTTGTCTACTATAGCATATAGTTGACCAGAGGTAGCATCGATTGAAAATCAAACTCTATTCAATATCACATAGCTGCCGTAGGAACACATCTCTGCAAGGGCATCAAATATTCGTCATTTATTAATTTGTATTCTATGCTTTCCAGGAGGGCGTGCGTCTGGATCGTGTGCGTGGCGGGCGACAGAAATATAGACGCAATCCGGTGTCCAACTCGTACCAGACCATGCAGTTGCTTTATCAGTCCAGCACCACATCGTTGTGTGAAATTAAAATCCTAGATGTGCTCAATTCCTATGAACCGGATGCGCTCAGTGTGCAGACGGCACAACAACAACAACAACAACAACAGCAGCAGCAGCAGCAACCGCACACGACCAGCTGCAATGATGAAGCCTCCTCGTCGTCGGGCAGCGTTAAGCTGGAGGGCAGCAATAATGGAACACCAAATGGCACATGCATTTTTCAAAACAATAATAATGATCCACATGAGATTTTAAGCGTACTGAGTGATCTCTATGACAAGGAGCTGGTCAGCGTTATTGGCTGGGCCAAGCAGATACCAGGATTTATAGATCTACCGCTTAATGATCAAATGAAGCTACTCCAAGTGTCCTGGGCAGAGATATTGACGCTACAATTGACATTTCGCTCGTTGCCATTCAATGGTAAATTGTGCTTTGCCACCGATGTGTGGATGGACGAGCTGCTGGCCAAGGAATGCGGCTACACGGAGTTTTATTATCATTGTGTGCAGATTGCACAGCGCATGGAACGCATCTCGCCCCGCCGGGAGGAATACTATCTGCTGAAGGCATTGCTGCTGTCCAATTGTGATATACTGCTGGACGATCAGAGTTCGTTGCGGGCCTTTCGCGACACCATACTTAATTCCCTGAACGATGTTGTCTACTTGCTGCGCCACTCCTCCGCCGTCTCCCATCAGCAGCAGTTGCTCCTGTTGCTGCCCTCGCTGCGGCAAGCGGATGATGTACTGCGTCGCTTTTGGCGCGGTGTTGCACGCGATGAACTCATCAATATGAAGAAATTGTTTCTCGAGATGCTCGAACCGCTGGCCAGGTGAAGGTGAACGCACAGGGAGCAGCAGTAGCAGCAGAATTTAGTTATTAAGTCAAGGTGCAAATCTACATTAAAGTTAAACTCTAGTTACTAAAACCTTATCCTGTAAGCATACAAAGGTGTAGCTCATAATGTGTACATAATAGATTGTGTGTGAATTTTTGGAATTAAATATTTAAAACAAGTGCTACAATTGTGTATTTTCGTTAACTTAAAGCCAATTTAATGAGCTACAAAGGCAGAGGTTTTTTCTAACACAAATTTAACATAGTTGAACTTATTAGCTAATTAGTTAAAGGGTTTATATTTCTCAGATTGCACACTGTCAACGGCTGAATTAACTAATAAGGTTTCTTATTTATACTACGTATATGACCCGAACCGATGGCAAATGGTTTTCTTTTTTTATTTTTTGTTTTGATACCCGTTAAGACACTTAAGATCTACATTTTATACAAATTGTTAAACATGCTTAACAAATATATATATATATATATAGTATGCATACGTGAGAGAGGAAGAGCAGCTGGTGGGGGAAACAGTGTTACCACTTTTGCTTTTTTGTAGCTAGAAAAATTAGATTTGACTACATTTGCAGATTGCCAAATAGTTTTCATTTACAGAAGATAATCAATAATGCCTCAATTCATTTAGATTTAGAAATATTTTGATGACGCAAATAGTAAGATGTTGTTGGGAAAGCACTTCAAAATTCTTTAAAGACTATTTTGGTTTATATTTGAAGATTGGAACATTTCGATTTTTATAATGTTAAAAAGTATAATTTAAAGGTATAAACCAAAATATTCTATTGATTGATATCCAAGAAATAGCGAAATAGAAAGAATATTTTGTATTTTAATTATTTGCTAAACGTGAATCTGCATTTTTGTTTAATAAGTTTAACAGTTTTCAACTTTTTTTTTTTAATTTTTAAGCCCCTTCATCCAGGGACGGTAATCGTCAAAAGATAAATTATAATAATTGGATAGTAATGATTATTTTAGGATTTTTAAAGATTTTTTAAATGATAATGATTAATTTTAAGCCAAAAAGTAACACTCTAAAATCATTTTCATTTATGATTTTTATTTTTTTCGCTTAAAATGAGACTTACTTATTAAAAACAAATTACGTAATCATTTTATATAAATATTTTTGCCTTGAATGGATCTCCTGGTCAAATCAATAAATTAAAAGTAAGTTTTATTTTAAGCGAAAAAAATAAAAATGTTGGGAGTTTTATCTATTTTGCTCAAAATTAATCATTGTCATCTTTTTTTTATATGTATGTCTTTGAATAATATCAATAACAATTCCTTGCGGTCCCTGCTTTCAACCATTTTTTTTAAGCTTTTTCTGGCTATTTTTTTTATAAAATTAGCTTGTTATTTTGGCAACACTGTTTTTGGGGAGGTGGGAAATTGGAGAAGGCCTTATTAGATTAGCTCTATCGTTGGTCATATTTACATTTTTGCAGACTAGAGACGTGTTTGCCAATTACACACACAATTGGCATTTACAGGCACACACGATATATTGTATGTTATTGTAGTTATTGTTGATATTTGGTTACAGCCGACTACGTTGCAGATCGGGTGACTCAAAGTATTTGTTCGAGTTCTCCTGAAATCGATCGCTTCTCGCCAGCTCATTGCGAAAATAGGAAATGGTCTGCAGCAGACCGGTTTCGAGTGGCACCTTTGGCTCCCAGTTGAGTCGCTTCTTGGCCAGCGTTATGTCCGGTTTGCGACGCTGTGGATCATCCTCCATGGCCTTGATTTGTTTCACTTCGCTGGTGCCGCCCACCAAATGTTTAATGATCTTGGCAAACTCCTCAATGGTCTGCTCCACGGGATTGCCCAAATTGACGGGCTGCGTATAATTGGAAGCCATCAGTGCAATCAGTCCATCAACCAAATCGGATACATATTGAAATGAACGCGTCTGTTTGCCATTCCCATAGACCGTGATGGTTTCATTGCGCAGTGCCTGCAGTATAAAATTGGACACCACACGACCATCATTCATATGCATCCGTGGTCCGTATGTGTTAAAAATGCGTGCCACTCGCACTTGCACCTTTTCCTGAAATTATATATATTAATTAATTTCATTAAATTAACTCGAAAATGTGAATGTTCTTGGCATGCAAGTATCTAATGTCTCTCTTATCGTTCTGCTTTATCGCCAAGAATGTGGAAGTCGAGACGATTGTAATCCCCATAGGAAAGGGTATTTCACAAGTCTAGTTAGCTCATTAGAAAATAATTGATTATAGTTTTTATTAAAATTATTAAAATAATATAATAATAAAAAATAATGTTAATGATTATTTTTTTTTAAATAAAATAGTTTTAGTTGATTTTTATGTATATTTTTTATCTTTTATAATTATATGTCATATTTTATTTAGAAATTATATTCAACATTTTTAATACTAACAGGATCAAAATTTTTTGCTCATTTATGCATTTTTAACATTCTTCAAATTTTTTCAAGTTTTATAGATTTGATCACAATATAATGATTAATTTTAAGTCATACTTTACGACTAAATCAATACTCATTATTTTGGAGCAAAATTTGAAATTTATTAATTCATTGCTATTTCAATAAACCAAAATGAATTACATAAAAGCTTTAATAAAAATAATCCAAATAAAAATTATATTATAATTTCTCCGTTATTGAAAAAAATTATTAACTGGTTTATATTTTTATGCTTGTTAATTTGAATCTGTAAACTCTATCTGTAGAGCATTAAAGCAGCACAAGCATTTTTGTATGTAGTCTATCAATTGAAATAATTGAATGCATCGCTGCACAAATTGTTCGATTCAATTGGAATCTGGAAATTACTGGCTTAAGTCATACATACATATATGTATATGTATATGAATTACGATTGGAATCTCACCTGTTTGGCGTAGGCATAGCTGAGAGTTTCGGAGACACGTTTGCCCTCGTCATAGCAGGCGCGTGGTCCAATGGGATTCACATGGCCCCAGTAGGATTCCGGCTGCGGATGCACTTGAGGATCACCATAGACCTCCGATGTGCTGGCAATCAACACTTTGGCCATGACACGCTTGGCCAAACCGAGTACATTAATTGTGCCCATGGTGTTGGTCTTTATCGTCTTGACAGGATTGTACATGTAATGTGGTGGCGATGCCGGCGAAGCCAAATGATAAATCTCATCGATTTCAATGAACAGCGGATTCACAATATCATGGTGTATCAGCTCAAAGTTCTCGTGGCCCAGCCAGTGTTCCACATTGCGTTTGCGGCCCGTAAAGAAATTATCAACTACAATTATCTCATGGCCCTGGATCATCAGATAATCAACCAAATGGGAGCCAACAAATCCGGCGCCACCCGTGATCAAAATCCGCTTGCGATTCTTATAGTTGAGATACTTGACCTTGGGGTATTTGCGTGGCGTGCTCGCCTGCAGAGAGCGCACCTGCTCCTCCAGCTGGGCCAATTGTTCCTTGGTCCTCAGCAGCTCCAGGCGTTGTTGTTGCAGCTGCGCATTTTGTGCCTCGTAGGCAATGCGTAAATTCCGTTGCTCAACATTTTCGGTGGGTGGCAACTGGCGCTGTTGCTCGACAGCGCTGCTGCTCGCCGAGATCACAGTTGGCGCTACCATAGCTTTGTATAAATATAATACAGCCAAAATTGTCAAAGATGCGGCGGCAACCATTTTAATGCGTTTCTTAGTCAAGCTCATTGTGACGACGACAGCAGCGGGCAGCAGTGTGGCGACGTCGACGTTGACAGAAATTCAACACTCTCGCTGTTTGTTCTTATCAGCATGTACAACAAGTCCCACATCCACATTGCATTGTTATTTTTCTTTACATTTGTTTACTCACACAGCAAGCGAAGTAGTTTTTTTCCTCCCCGTATTTATTAAACACAGCTGTTTAAGCGTCTACCGATAGCGCCAATATCAGTCATCTTTATCGATAACTATAATTTGTATGAATGGGATTCCTGAAAGCGTTTTAGATTTGGTTTAGATTATTTTTAACCAAATCTAAATCTTTGTATAGTTTTAGATTTCGTGAACAGCTGACAGCCTGGGCGAACAACTGATTGACAACTAAAACATAAACAAAAGAAGGTCGAATGTCAAAATGCAAGAAAAGAAAATTTAAAAACGTATTAATATTCGCAGATATTCAATGTAAGCAAACACCAGCTGTCACACATCTGTTTGAAACCAAATAAAAATGAAAACGAAAACAATTAGTAAGACCACATTTCCCTGATTTGCTCTCGGCACACTGAAGGAGGAGATGTGAACAGCTGACAGCGAAATCTAAACCAAATCTAAAACGCTTTCAGAAATCCCACTATTGTTTTTTGCAGTCTATTATTAAAGGACAAATTATTTTCAAAAAATGCATATTATTGACATTTGTTATTTATTG
>JAWNPO010000090.1:0-13690 GCA_035047525.1 Drosophila quinaria | reverse complement strand
TACCCCTATTCATGGGGTACGATCAAATTTTTCAAAATCTTTTTTTTTTCAAAACCAATATTGTTGAGTCAATTTATTCATATTGAGGCCAAATTATGATCAAAAAGACATTCCGCATGTAGATCGGATGAGTTTTCACAAAGTTATGGGAGTTTTCAAATTTCGCACTTTTTGATCATAAGTCATGAACCCCTATTCATGGGTACGATCGAATTTCAAAAAAAAAATTTTTTTTTCAAAACCAATATTGTTGAGTCAATTTATTCATATTGAGGCCAAATTATGATCAAAAAGATATTCCGCATGTAGATCGGATGAGTTTTCACAAAGTTATGGGAGTTTTCAAATTTCGTACTTTTTGATCATAAGTCATGAACCCCTATTCATGGGGTACGATCAAATTTTTCAAAATCTTATTTTTTTTCAAAACCAATATTGTTGAGTCAATTTATTCATATTGAGGCCAAATTATGATCAAAAAGATATTCCGCATGTAGATCGGATGAGTTTTCACAAAGTTATGGGAGTTTTCAAATTTCGCACTTTTTGATCATAAGTCATGAACCCCTATTCATGGGGTACGATCAAATTTTTCAAAATCCTTTTTTTTTTCAAAACCAACATTGTTGAGTCAATTTATTCATATTGAGGCCAAATTATGATCAAAACCATATTCCGCATGTAGATCGGATGAGTTTTCACAAAGTTATGGGGTTTTCAAATTTCGTACTTTTTGATCATAAGTCATGAACCCCTATTCATGGGGTACGATCGAATTTAAAAAAAAAAATTTTTTTCAAAACCAATATTGTTGAGTCAATTTATTCATATTGAGGCCAAATTATGATCAAAAAGATATTCCGCATGTAAATCGGATGAGTTTTCACAAAGTTATAAGAGTTTTCAAATTTCGTACTTTTTGATCATAAGTCATGAATAGGGGTACGATAGGGGTACCCCTATTCATGGGGTACGATCAAATTTTTCAAAATCTTTTTTTTTTCAAAACCAATATTGTTGAGTCAATTTATTCATATTGAGGCCAAATTATGATCAAAAAGACATTCCGCATGTAGATCGGATGAGTTTTCACAAAGTTATGGGAGTTTTCAAATTTCGCACTTTTTGATCATAAGTCATGAACCCCTATTCATGGGGTACGATCGAATTTCAAAAAAAAATTTTTTTTTCAAAACCAATATTGTTGAGTCAATTTATTCATATTGAGGCCAAATTATGATCAAAAAGATATTCCGCATGTAGATCGGATGAGTTTTCACAAAGTTATGGGAGTTTTCAAATTTCGTACTTTTTGATCATAAGTCATGAACCCCTATTCATGGGGTACGATCAAATTTTTCAAAATCTTATTTTTTTTCAAAACCAATATTGTTGAGTCAATTTATTCATATTGAGGCCAAATTATGATCAAAAAGATATTCCGCATGTAGATCGGATGAGTTTTCACAAAGTTATGGGAGTTTTCAAATTTCGTACTTTTTGATCATAAGTCATGAACCCCTATTCATGGGGTACGATCAAATTTTTCAAAATCTTATTTTTTTCAAAACCAATATTGTTGAGTCAATTTATTCATATTGAGGCCAAATTATGATCAAAAAGATATTCCGCATGTAGATCGGATGAGTTTTCACAAAGTTATGGGAGTTTTCAAATTTCGTACTTTTTGATCATAAGTCATGAACCCCTATTCATGGGGTACGATCAAATTTTTCAAAATCTTATTTTTTTTCAAAACCAATATTGTTGAGTCAATTTATTCATATTGAGGCCAAATTATGATCAAAAAGATATTCCGCATGTAGATCGGATGAGTTTTCACAAAGTTACGGGAGTTTTCAAATTTCGCACTTTTTGATCATAAGTCATGAAAGTCATGGGGTACGATCAAATTTTTCAAAATCTTATTTCTTTCAAAACCAATATTGTTGAGTCAATTTATTCATATTGAGGCCAAATTATGATCAAAAAGACATTCCGCATGTAGATCGGATGAGTTTTCACAAAGTTATGGGAGTTTTCAAATTTCGTACTTTTTGATCATAAGTCATGAACCCCTATTCATGGGGTACGATCAAATTTTTCAAAATCTAATTTTTTTTCAAAACCAATATTGTTGAGTCAATTTATTCATATTGAGGCCAAATTATGATCAAAAAGATATTCCGCATGTAGATCGGATGAGTTTTCACAAAGTTATGGGAGTTTTCAAATTTCGCACTTTTTGATCATAAGTCATGAATATCGATATCCCCTATTCATGGGGTACGATCAAATTTTTTAAAATCTTATTTTTTTTCAAAACCAATATTGTTGAGTCAATTTATTCATATTGAGGCCAAATTATGATCAAAAAGATATTCCGCATGTAGATCGGATGAGTTTTCACAAAGTTATGGGAGTTTTCAAATTTCGCACTTTTTGATCATAAGTCATGAACCCCTATTCATGGGGTACGATCGAATTTTAAAAAAATAATTTTTTTCAAAACCAATATTGTTGAGTCAATTTATTCATATTGAGGCCAAATTATGATCAAAAAGATATTCCGCATGTAGATCGGATGAGTTTTCACAAAGTTATGGGAGTTTTCAAATTTCGTACTTTTTGATCATAAGTCATGAACCCCTATTCATGGGGTACGATCGAATTTTAAAAAAAAATAATTTTTTTCAAAACCAATATTGTTGAGTCAATTTATTCATATTGAGGCCAAATTATGATCAAAAAGATATTCCGCATGTAGATCGGATGAGTTTTCACAAAGTTATGGGAGTTTTCAAATTTCGCACTTTTTGATCATAAGTCATGAATCCCTATTCATGGGGTACGATCAAATTTTTCAAAATCTTATTTTTTTCAAAACCAATATTGTTGAGTCAATTTATTCATATTGAGGCCAAATTATGATCAAAAAGATATTCCGCATGTAGATCGGATGAGTTTTCACAAAGTTATGGGAGTTTTCAAATTTCGTACTTTTTGATCATAAGTCATGAACCCCTATTCATGGGGTACGATCAAATTTTTCAAAATCTTATTTTTTTTCAAAACCAATATTGTTGAGTCAATTTATTCATATTGAGGCCAAATTATGATCAAAAAGATATTCCGCATGTAGATCGGATGAGTTTTCACAAAGTTATGGAAGTTTTCAAATTTCGCACTTTTTGATCATAAGTCATGAACCCCTATTCATGGGGTACGATCAAATTTTTCAAAATCTTATTTTTTTCAAAACCAATATTGTTGAGTCAATTTATTCATATTGAGGCCAAATTATGATCAAAAAGATATTCCGCATGTAAATCGGATGAGTTTTCACAAAGTTATGGGAGTTTTCAAATTTCGCACTTTTTGATCATAAGTCATGAACCCCTATTCATGGGGTACGATCAAATTTTTCAAAATCTTATTTTTTTTCAAAACCAATATTGTTGAGTCAATTTATTCATATTGAGGCCAAATTATGATCAAAAAGATATTCCGCATGTAGATCGGATGAGTTTTCACAAAGTTATGGGAGTTTTCAAATTTCGTACTTTTTGATCATAAGTCATGAACCCCTATTCATGGGGTACGATCGAATTTAAAAAAAAAATTTTTTTTCAAAACCAATATTGTTGAGTCAATTTATTCATATTGAGGCCAAATTATGATCAAAAAGATATTCCGCATGTAGATCGGATGAGTTTTCACAAAGTTATGGGAGTTTTCAAATTTCGTACTTTTTGATCATAAGTCATGAACCCCTATTCATGGGGTACGATCAAATTTCAAAAAAAAAATTTTTTTTCAAAACCAATATTGTTGAGTCAATTTATTCATATTGAGGCCAAATTATGATCAAAAGATATTCCGCATGTAGATCGGATGAGTTTTCACAAAGTTATGGGAGTTTTCAAATTTCGCATTTTTTGATCATAAGTCATGAATAGGGATTCATGGGGTACGATCAAATTTTTCAAAATCTTATTTTTTTTCAAAACCAATATTGTTGAGTCAATTTATTCATATTGAGGCCAAATTATGATCAAAAAGATATTCCGCATGTAGATCGGATGAGTTTTCACAAAGTTATGGGAGTTTTCAAATTTCGCACTTTTTGATCATAAGTCATGAACCCCTATTCATGGGGTACGATCGAATTTCAAAAAAAAAATTTTTTTTCAAAACCAATATTGTTGAGTCAATTTATTCATATTGAGGCCAAATTATGATCAAAAAGATATTCCGCATGTAGATCGGATGAGTTTTCACAAAGTTATGGGAGTTTTCAAATTTCGTACTTTTTGATCATAAGTCATGAACCCCTATTCATGGGGTACGATCAAATTTTTCAAAATCTTATTTTTTTTTCAAAACCAATATTGTTGAGTCAATTTATTCATATTTGAGGCCAAATTATGATCAAAAAGATATTCCGCATGTAGATCGGATGAGTTTTCACAAAGTTATGGGAGTTTTCAAATTTCGTACTTTTTGATCATAAGTCATGAACCCCTATTCATGGGGTACGATCAAATTTTTGAAAATCTTATTTTTTTTCAAAACCAATATTGTTGAGTCAATTTATTCATATTGAGGCCAAATTATGATCAAAAAGACATTCCGCATGTAGATCGGATGAGTTTTCACAAAGTTATGGGAGTTTTCAAATTTCGTACTTTTTGATCATAAGTCATGAACCCCTATTCATGGGGTACGATCAAATTTTTTAAAATCCTTTTTTTTCAAAACCAATATTGTTGAGTCAATTTATTCATATTGAGGCCAAATTATGATCAAAAAGACATTCCGCATGTAGATCGGATGAGTTTTCACAAAGTTATGAGAGTTTTCAAATTTCGTACTTTTTGATCATAAGTCATGAACCCTTATTCATGGGGTACGATCAAATTTTTAAAAATCCTGTTTTTTTTCAAAACTGTTAAGAATAACAATTCAAAAGAAGTATTCATCTCCCAAAATAAATAAAAGAAACAAGCTTTTGTTTTGTTAGATAGTGAGAAAAATTTAATCGTTGTTTATTCAACTCTAGACAGAAATCGAATGACTGAAAATCAAATAGTTATTTCTTAAAAGGATGGAGACTGTAGTCTCAGTGCTATCTAGATTATAAATATCTAGATTACCAAATTCTTTATTTCAATCAAAGCAGCTTTTGCTTCTTTGAACAGAGTGATATTTCCACACGCCTCCTCAAAAGATGAATTGATTGATTCCTATATATTATTAATAAAAACAGTCTTAGTTTTAATTCTGGGAAGATCGTATATTTGTGGCCCAACATTTGTTGCTAGGATTGGAAAAAACCCAGAAAAACTCAATCAGACCATACGCAAAGGGATAGTTGTGTTCACGTTCATTGCAGTCCCATTTCCTTTCTTAGCCTCAGGAAACGTACTCCAGGCAACGGCTTGGTGAGCATGTCTGCCAGCTGATTATCTGTAGGAATATACTCAAGGACGATTAGTTTCTTCTCTACCTGCTCTTTTGAAAAATGATACTTTACATCAATATGTTTAGACCTCTTGTGACATGAAGGATTGTTAGCTATGCTAATACAACCCTGATTATCCTTATATGTCTTTATAGGCTCATTGAATTCAGTAAAAATACATTTAAATAGTGATCTTAGCCACATTGCCTCTCTAACGGCTTCAAATAGTGCCATATATTCTGCTTCAGTAGATGAAGCTGCGACAGAATTCTGTTTTCTTGTATTCCAAGTAATTAAGCAAGATTCAAACATTTTAAATAAATATCCAGTTGTACTTTTTCTATCATCACTACAACCTGCCCAATCTGAGTCAGCATATCCAATAAAAACATTTTTATAATTTAGATTTCTAACAAAAATTAAGACATTGCCATAGCTCTTTATTATTTTTATTTGTGTATCTACTTAAAATTCCTACTGGTATACTAAGATCAGGACGTGTACATAACATAACGTACATTAAACAACCTATTAAGCGGCGGCATTCAACATCATCTGAGTTTAAGCTCTCATAATCAAGTTTACTTGAAAGTGGTGAACTTATTGGATTACACTGTTCCATGTTAAATTTCTTTATAATATGTGTTATATACGCTGATTGGCTTAGACTTATTCGATCATTATCTCTATCTATTCTAATACCAATGAAATGTTTAATCTCAAATAAGTCTGTCATTCTAAACTTATTCATTAAGTAAGATTTAAACTTTGACATCGTTTCTATATCTTTTGTTGCAATTACTATGTCATCGACATATAACAATATATATATATTTTTCTTTATATCACTATTGTCCTTAATATATATACAATGATCTACAGCAGAATTCATAAAACCATCTTCCTTTAATACCTGCTCAAACTTTTCAAACCAACATCTAGCTGCCTGTTTAAGACCATAAATAGCTTTATTTAGCTTATAAACTTTTCCTTCACCACATATCAAACCTTGAGGTATTTTCATATATATTTCCTCATTCAATATTCCATTTAAGAAGGCAGTCTTAACATCCATGTGATGAACTTTTAGGTCATATTGGTTTGAAATATCCATAATAAATCTAAAACTTGAGATTCTGGCTACTGGGGCAAATGTTTCGTCATAGTCAACTAAATATTCTTGTGTAAACCCTCGTGCAACTAACCTTGCTTTATATCTTATTGGATTACCGGACTCGTCATGTTTAATAGTAAAAATCCATTTACAATCAACAATATTTTTATCATTGGGTTTGTCTACGATAAACCATGTTTGATTTAATGCATGGGAGCTGAGTTCGTCATTTACGGCCTCTTCCCAACATGATCTATCACTTCTATTTGCAATTTCTTCGAATTTACTTGGAATATTACTAAACATTAACAGTGCATTCATTAGTAGTTTATAAGAAATTTTGGGCTTATTTTTAAGCCTTTCACTACGTCTCAGATCGCCCGATTCTCTTTCTTCAGAATCGGCGACAGTATCTCTCTTATCAGAATCTGTCATCGTACGTCTTAATGTATCAGATCTGTTCTCAGAACAATCTATACTTGTACTGCTACTTCTAGGCTGTCTACCTGCAGTTTCTATTGTTTCACCATGGATAACTTCCAAATTTACATTTGGTATAGCAGCATCCATTCTTTCACCATGGACATTTTCCTTACTCTTAAGGAAGCTAGTCCGAGTTCTACTTGTCTTCCTCTCAGCTGGTAAGACAACTTGAGCATTAGTTTCCATACTATTATGAAAACCCTCCGTATTCTCATTCGGAAGCAACTCACTTTTCTTGACTGCTCTAACATAGTTTCTTTTGGCTCGAATACCTTCCGAACCTTCAATCCGGAAGTATTCATCTGGTTCCAAATTCACAATTTGGGACCCACAAGTATTATCTTGTACTATGTTTTCAACCACAGCTCTAGAATTCACCATATTTGTTTCATCAACAATTACATCTCTGGCCACAATAATCTTATTCGACTCTATATCCCACAACTTAAGTCCATTTGGTTCAAAACCAACAAGGATACATTTTACTGATTTTTCATCAAATTTCCTTTTTCTTAATTTATTATGAACATAAACTGTTGATCCAAAAATTTTTAAATACTTTAAGTTGGGTTTTCTATTGTGCCACATTTCATATAGTGTTTTCCTCTTGAGACGTAATGAATTACTTGGACTTCTATTAATTAAATAGGTAGCTGTCAGAACAGCCTCACCCCAAAATTTCTTATCTAACTTAGCTCCACTAACCATAGCTCGTGCTTTCTCTGTTATGGTTCTTATCATACGTTCTGATACTCCATTTAATTGAGGAGTGTGTGATAACTTATACCTTTCTCTACACAATAATTTCTCATTTCATTTGATAAATATTCTCTACCATTATCAATATACAGATTAACTAATTTTTGATTAAAATGAGCTTCACTTTTAGCTGTAAAATCTTTAAACATAGCAAATACATCAGATTTGTATGTAATTAAATAGGTTACACAGTAGTGAGTGTATTCATCAACATAGATTACGTAATAATTTTTACCATCAAAAGTAGAAGGTATTATCCGACCACATACATCTGAATGAACAACAAATAATGGCCTCTTTACGTGATCCTTATTTTTAAATTTCTCAAAAGTAAGTCTAGATTGCTTTCCATATATGCAAGCCTCACATAATTCATTTTCTTTATAAACATTTTTTAAAAGATTAATATCTTCAAACATTGGCCTAATCTTTCATGCCACATTTGGTATTGATTTTTATCAGTCTTTGATACATATGCTCTAGGACATGTCTTAAACTCAAGTATAGGTACATTAGACTTGTTCATACCTGTAATTACTGTACGACTATCCTTTGTTACCTTAATCCAATCTGAGTTAAATTCTATTGTCATCTTCTTGTTGTTCATAAATGAACATACTTTTTGATCACCCCTCGGAATGCGCCACGACATGTGCAACGCTCAAATGACACAAAAGGGTCACGACGGCATAAAATTACCACACGGGTCGAATTCTCAGTTCTCAGCAATACTAAAGATCGAATTGACATAAGCGAGCCTGCATGTATGTGGGGATAGATAAGAACATAGAGCACAATGAGTAAAGAAATGTAGAGCAGATTAGAATGTGGAGCACAGGGGGTCAAATAGCTAATACATAAGACAAGATCAGGCTAGACAATGAGTAAAAGAGAACCAAACATAATGTAAGACAACTGTCGACTCTATCTAATAATTACATAAGACAATACAATAAGTAGGAAGAAGTCAGAAATATATGAATACTATATCTAACTCTGTCTATTAGTACATAAGAAAACCTTTAAAAACGCATACAACTTAATAAACGATGTCAGTTCATAATTACAACTCGAGAGTGTTTTACTTAGGGATTGGCCTGCGTGCAGAAACATTGAGATCTGAGTCAGCAAGTAACTTTGCGACAAGTCTTAATACATTTGCATGCATTTGGTCCTTCGAGCAATTTAGCTCTGTGACTGCCAACTGTAGCAGATACTTTAATCGGTATCGCACAGACAAGTCCATTGATGGCACCTGTCGTGCATCGTGGCAAAGTTAGGGATAATAAAATCTAAAAAAAAAAATATCCTGTGTCTACGAGTGACTGCAGCGTGGGATTGGACGAACGGCGGTGGAGCAACAAAAAAAGCGGCGCTGGAATTTGAGCGGCGAGGGAGTCAGCAACGGCGCGGGATCGGAGCTGACGATATTTTTTAAACTGCAAGGATCAGCGACTGGACGACGCAGAAAAAGTGCTGCGCGGAATCAGTGCTGGTCAACAAAAATTAAGCGACGTGGGAATCGACTGAACTGGACGACGCAGGAAAAGTGCTGCGCGGGACCAGGGTCAGAAACCCAAGAGAAACGGCGCATCAATTAAAAAAAAATATATATATATATCGGTGAAAATCAGCGACTGGACGACGCAGAAAAGTGCTGCGCGGGATCAGAGCTGATAACCAAAAAGGAAGCGACGTGGGAACAGCTACTGGACGAAGCAGTAAAGAGCTGCTCGGAATCAGAGTTGGGAGCCCAGGATAAACGGCGTAAAAAAAAAAAAAAAAGAAGCGCTACGCTGGAAAGTGGTAAACGGAACCCACAGCAGCGCAACATTGTAACGTGCGGCGACACGAGAAGTAAAAACAACCCTCAAAAGTGGTTCGGCGAAACTACAGAGGAAACAAATAGAAACAGGAGTTTCTAAAAATAAAACTAAAATCAACAACTAGATTGTGACAACATCTGGACGTTGAAGAAGAAATCGACGTGGGATTCAGCAATTGGACGACGCAGGAAAAGATCTGCGCAAAGTTGACAACCCACAGCAGAGCAAAATTGTAACGTGCGGCGACACGAGAAAAATACGAAATGGTTTACACACTTGAGCATCTCATTGCAGTGGATGCTAGTCAATGTGGCATATACGCGCAATTGCAAAGCTGGGGCGAAGAAATAATAGAGGACAACTGCCCAAGTTTGGATTGGGCAGCAAAAGTTCAAGAGCAATGGGAATTGTTCAAGAAACAAAATCAAATTCTTCAGAAAAATACACATGTATTCTTTTGGGGAAGCGATTATTTAATGAATGGATCCTTCGAACGAGCTCAAGCTATAAAAAATAAATTAATATCTGAATTAAATAGGAAAATCATCAGAAACGCTCTTAGCAAAGAAAAAAATGAGAGTCGGATAAAAGAATTTAACAGCGCAATATTTGACTTGGAGAAAACATTGAATCGTGCCGGACAAGACCCGATACAAAATCAAAACGATCAAGACGAGCTTAAAGAAGACTTCGAATGGTTAGCAGAAGCCTTCGATAAACTGAAATCCCATGGACAAGCAACGCCATCGATTCGAATTCGCTACGAAGAGCTCAACCAAGAAAAAATGCAGATGGAAAGTTTTCTGAAATTAGAAAAAAGTTTACCGAAAGGTAGTAAGCTAAGAATACAACACATCCAACTTTTGAAAAAGTATCCGGAGACACAAACACATGGTGAACTGGATAAGAATGAAAAAGAGCAAAAAGACGAGACACCTGAAGAACCAGAGACAAGGGAGGAGAAAACAGAACAACACACACAGTCAAAGGAAAAATACAGCAAGGAAGACAATGTGCAACCTGTTTCCCATGCCGCACAAAAAAGTTCAGCAGATCAGGTGCAGCAGGAACAGGAAAAATACGACAAGCAGGATCAGAAGATGGACGAGCAAGAGAGAGGCGAAGAAAAGGATAGCGTTACACATGCCGAAAATGTTACGCAAACTGTGGTAGAAGTTGAGCGAAAGAATGAGAAGCAAACCCAGGAAAAGCGAAATCCAGAACGAAATGAGGAACGCACTCTAGGCGAAACAAAACAAATCAAACTAAAACAGCTAAAAACGATCAATCAACTTAAGGACTCCAAGCAAAATGAAAGCATGCAACAGGAACAAGCGGAACAGGAAGCGGACTTCAAGGAGCCAAAGGAAAGAGATAAAGCCACTTTAGACAATGTCACAGAGAAGCAATCGACGCAAACAAAGCACCAAAAGGAAAAGGTGCAAAAGGAAAGGATAGAATGTCATTTTATCCCGCCGGCAAGTCCTCACTTCGGAGGAATTGAAGACAACACACTCAAATACGTGGACATGCTAGCACAAATTGAAGATATAATGAACTATCGACCATTATATACGATGGACAATAGCAAGGAATTCGATGACGTTCCGATGCTGAAGATGACCGAAAGTCAAATCAATAAGAAAATCTGGTTAACGGATCGTTGGAAATTACTATCCAATGTGAAAACACACTTTTGGCAAAAATGGAAAGACTTAGTTGAAATGGCAAAAAGAGTCACAAAAGTTAGAAGTCGGAAAAATAGTACGAATGCAAAACGAGAAAAGAAGTCCGACAAAATGACCACTCGGACGAGTAGAAGAAACCCACCCTGGAATGGACCTGCCGAGGTCAACACAGTCAAGTGCTTCAAATATCAGCACAAGGCATCTTGCAGCAACAAGAAGGATGCACTGCCCGTCAAGACAAGCACTTACTGACGGTATCCCAAGTAATTACAACAGCGGATGACATTCAACATCAAGCAGCACCATTAATTAAGCTAGCAAATAATATTCCGGTTAACAAAATAAAACCCATTACAAATAAGCTATAAATAATACAGAAGAAATCAATAATATTAAGAAATTATTAGAAGAACAAAAACTTGATAACTTTAGGTTGAGAAATATTGAATTTTACCATAAATCAGTACACACCTCTGTAACACTAATAATTGTTGTAATGATAGCGATATGTACAATGTATATAATAAGGGAATGTAAAACAGAAAATTAATGTAAAGTTCGGATCACCACCAACAACCACTTAAGCATGGCCCCCGGCAAAATGTTCATAAATGAACATACTTTTTGATCACCCCTCGGAATGCGCCACGACATGTGCAACGCTCAAATGACACAAAAGGGTCACGACGGCATAAAATTACCACACGGGTCGAAATCTCAGTTCTCAGCAATACTAAAGATCGAATTGACATAAGCGAGCCTGCATGTATGTGGGGATAGATAAGAACATAGAGCACAATGAGTAAAGAAATGTAGAGCAGATTAGAATGTGGAGCACAGGGGGTCAAATAGCTAATACATAAGACAAGATCAGGCTAGACAATGAGTAAAAGAGAACCAAACATAATGTAAGACAACTGTCGACTCTATCTAATAATTACATAAGACAATACAATAAGTAGGAAGAAGTCAGAAATATATGAATACTATATCTAACTCTGTCTATTAGTACATAAGAAAACCTTTAAAAACGCATACAACTTAATAAACGATGTCAGTTCATAATTACAACTCGAGAGTGTTTTACTTAGGGATTGGCCTGCGTGCAGAAACATTGAGATCTGAGTCAGCAAGTAACTTTGCGACAAGTCTTAATACATTTGCATGCACTTGTCTTGCATCTTCTTAACTGATAGAAGGTTATGAGGGATGTTTTGACAAAATAGAACGTCTTTAAGAGTTATGTTTTCGCCCAAATTGCTTTGAAGTCTTACTATACCCATAGCTGTTGCGTAAATGCTCTCTTCACATTTGGTGACTGAAATTTCAATTGGTGAATCAAGTTGTATAAAGTCAGCAGACAGGTCCAAATCATTGATCATATGACCAAAAGCTCCAGAATCCAGAATGAAAGTCACACACTTATTATTGAGGTTAAGTTTTCGGTGCATCATGAAAGCGAAGCCTTTGTTATTTAATTGATCCACATTCATTGGTTCTTCCCCGTCAGCGACAACTGGTAGCCATTCGTCATCCACAACTTTAATCAAGTCATTTTCGGAAAAAAGTGCACGTACGCTAAATTTCCAGATAGCGTACTTCTCTCCATCAAAAGGTTTAATATTACGCTTTACACGATCCATTCTTGAATTTAAATTTGAATCAAATTTAAATGCTAATTCAAAAAAAAATTTTCACTTAATCAAAATTTTACTTATTTTAATTATTATTTTAGAAATGAGCTGGGCCCATAACCTATTAAGAATAACAATTCAAAAGAAGTATTCAGCTGTCAAAATAAATAAAAGAAACAAGCTTTTGTTTTGTTAGATAGTGAGAAATATTGAATCGTTGTTTATTCAACTCTAGACAGAAATCGAATGACTGAAAATCAAATAGTTATTTCTTAAAAGGATGGAGACTGTAGTCTCAGTGCTATCTAGATTATAAATATCTAGATTAGCAAATTCTTTATTTCAATCAAAGCAGCTTTTGCTTCTTAGAACAGAGTGATATTTCAACAAAAACTAATAGTGTTGAGTCAATTTATTCATATTGAGGCCAAATTATGATCAAAACCATATTCCGCATGTAAATCGGATGAGTTTTCACAAAGTTATGGGGGTTTTCAAATTTCGTACTTTTTGATCATAAGTCATGAACCCCTATTCATGGGGTACGATGGAAATTCAAAATAAAAATTTTTTTTCAAAACTAATATTGTTGAGTCAATTTATTCATATTAAGGCCAAATTATGATCAAAAACATATGCCGCATGTAGATCGGGTGAGTTTCTACAAAGTTATGGGGGTTTTCAAATTTCGCACTTTTTGATCATAAGTCATGAACCCCTAT
>JAWNPO010000089.1:0-10133 GCA_035047525.1 Drosophila quinaria | reverse complement strand
CAGCAGCTCTGTTATTCATTAGATGTGAATAATTGTATCAATGTTGGTGCTCATTCTCCTAATTTTCATTATATCCCGTTCCAATCATCCGTAGAAATTTATTGGGAGGCTTATATGTACATATGTGTAGCAGCACTTGTCGAGTCTGCACAAGCCATATCTGTAAATTTATAATAAAATTTATTATTTTCATTTTAAGTAGCAAACAATGGCAGCCATAGCCGGGTCTTCAAAAGTACTGATTCCCCTAGAATCCTTAAGGTGGGTTCTCACTGCTTCACATTGTGAAATCACATTTTGTTATGCTTTGTGATGATTTGCGAAATACGTCAAAGTGTTTACATTGGCAACGCAAAATTTGTGCTTCACAATATTGTGAAAGGCCTTGTGAAAAGATTTATGAACGCCTTCAATGTAAACACTACCAGTCAATGTAAAGAGCATCACAAAAAATCATAAGGAATCAAAATGATCACAAAATGTTCGCAATTGAACAATAACAAGTTCCACAAAATGAATAAAAACAAAGAAATGTCACTTTTGCAAATTGTCCTCCAATAATAAAGATTTAATTTCTTTGAAAAAATTGCTATGAATATTTCTATTATCGCATGTTTCTGGAATAATGGCTGATATTACGGCCATCGACATTCTGAATCCGTATGAGAGGCTCGTCATGCTTGATCTAGAAGCTATGTAAATAGATACCGCAGTCACCGCAAGTCTCGCCTGGTGAAATTGGTTCACTAAAATTTGTTGTCTTCTTCTTGATTAGTGGAGCTACCCAAAAAGCGAGCTGGTCGAATGTTGCTCCGTCCATACGCAAATAATTTCGCAGCTCTCCCATTTTAGCTTTGCATGCATTCCTTCTTTTCCATGAGTCAAATTCATTTCGTCGATCCAGCAGCTGCGCTTTGCCTTGGGTTCATCATCGTCGTCTTCTAAAAGCCACAGCCCAATCAATGACCGCCAAAGCAGCAAACTCCGTTTCATCTTGTGAATATGGTTCTGTTTTAAAAATCAAAATCAATGCTAAAGGCCCGAATAACAACAAATAAAATTTTAGCTTTGACGTTTATGTTCTTCACATTGTGTAGAAAAACCAACTTGCTCGATGTGCTTTCACAATGGGATTGGGCTCATTTGAGCTGCTTCAACTTTAACAGGAGTTAACATAGTTTTTATCAAAATTGTGTCAGCCTCCTTCGCAAAAAATGTTTAACAGAATGTGAAAGTGGTTTTTACATTGGATTGTCACATTATTGTGACTTCACAATTTTGTGTCAATGCATTTAGTGTTCACATTGCCTTGTGACGTTGTGAACAGCTTTGTGTAGCGTTTGTGAAGCGTTGTGACGCAGTGAGAACCCACCTTTATAGGAATTGACTTCAATCTAAAATTTTATAGTGTTCTCATTATTTTGCCATTTTACAAAGTGATTTTTTTTAAATTGGCATGTAATTTGCCCTATGTTTGAAAATCTACAAAAAATATCTGAAAAAAGCAAATGGCCTTTGAAAAAAAACAGATTTGACGTAAAAAAAGCTAATCTGGCACACTGCTTCTATTTTGTTTTCTTCTTCACTTCAGAACACGATAGTCATCGTATAAACAAATTCTGCATGTGTGCGTGCATGCGTGTAATAATCTGGCCATCTGGCAGCACTGATGACGTCATGGCTTCGTCTTTTTTCGGTTTTGTTTTGCTACGGCAATACGAAAACAAACCGGTTCCTCCATTGAACACTGATAATGTCACTTGGTTATTTTGGCGTCGCTTATCTAATTCTCTGACATAGAGAGCGCTCTCCTAATCTCAGCGCTGCTCGCAAGTTCTCTTTCAGCTCTTCTCGAGCAATATTTGGGATTTGCTTTGCCTCAAAAGCTGCGCAATCGAAACTCACAAATTAGTTGCCGTTGGTTGCTTGTGAATTGCAGTCGTTTAATAAAAAAAGCTAATAAACATAATGTCGGAGGGCGAATCGAAATTTGGTTTCAAGGATATGGAGAAGGCGTTGGAGACGCTCAAGCTGCTGGAGGATCATGACATGCAGTACCGCAAACTCACCGTACGGGGACTTTTGGGACGCGCCAAACGTGTGCTCACCTGTAAGTTGTGCCAGTTATCGTCATGAATTCCAGGTATCGATATATGTGTTCTTATATGCAGTAACAAAGGCGGCGGAGAAGGTGAAGAATATCAATGACGCTATTGGTGTATTCGAGCAATGGCTGGAGGAGAATGGCGGCGGTGCGTCCAGCAAGAATGCAAAGACTGACAAGGAAGATAAGGTGGAGACAGTGCCTGGTCTAGGATTTAAGGACAAGGCGGCAGCAGAGGCCACTCTGAGGTAAGACCAATTAAACTATACCCTGTAATTACTCCCACTGCCTCTGTGTCTGAGGCTGAAGGTCGCGACGCATTGGCTATGCCACCAATCATGATGTCATGTCACAGTTTTAGTGCTCACACACTCGGAAGTCGAATATAATTTGATAGAGCGACTGTTTCGAAATTCTCTCTTTCTCTCCAACTACGGTTTCTCAGTGTGTATGCACACACGCACACACACACATGTATGCATACATATTTGTGTATATGCAAAGTGTTTGGCATATTAGACACATTCCAAATCTATTCAAATACTACATATACTAAAGTATGTTTAGATTTTCTATTAAAATATAAATGGGTACATTCAGCAGTTATTCGCATCTGATTGATTCATGATAAATACCTGCCGAATGATGCTTTTTTCAGACAAAACGATAACGGTGGCAAGTTTTTGTTTGAAACTAACAGTCGGTACATATTTTGTGATATCGATAACAGAATTAAATTTTTTTGATCAGCGGTGGGCACGCAATGGCTCCGGGAGCCAGCGGCTGCTAACGAATTCAGATTTCGTGCCCGACGCTGTAATTGATGGTACGAGTCCCGAAACTTTTTAAGGAATTTTAAAAAAGAAGCAAAAAAAAACAAGAATAAAATTTTAGGTATCCAGGTTGAAAAAAATTTAAAAATATATAAGCAACAAGCAACCGTCTAATATCGCTACTCAAGGCATACGACGAAAATAAAGATGATAAAATTATTGAATTTTTATATAAGGTGGCACACAGCATTGATGTTGAAAATATGGTTCGCGCCCCGGACCGAATAAATAGCACATGCGCTGGAAATCGAATTTCTGATTTTGATTTAAATGGTTCAACAAATGTCGTGTTTTTGCTAATAGGTAAAATCCGTAATCAAAAATATTTCATGAATAATCGCGCGATTTTTAATGCAATATTTTCTGCTTTTCCTAAATTTTTTTCTCTCAATTTTTGTTTTCCTAATTTTTGTCTTCCTAATTTTGGGTTCCTCATAGCTGTATATCTAATTTCGGATTCGTAATTTTGGATTCCTAATTTTTTTTCCGAATTCGTGTATATCGTTTTTGATTGGTAAATGTACTCAATGTTTCTATGCCTATATTTGCAGCATCTTGGCAGAGCGCGATCCAGATTATCAGAGGCTGGCGATCAAGGGTCTTATTGGCAGCTCGAAGCGAGTGCTCTCTGGCACCAAAAACGAGGATAAGATCAATGCCATCAATGAGGGTGTTCAGGTGCTGGAAGAGTTTCTCGAGAAATTCGAAAAGGAGAATCGCATCAAGGACAATCGCGCATATTTGGCACATGCTGTTGTAGCAAAATTGCCGGAACCAAAAGATGAGCTGGCAGCTGAATTCCTGGCCGCTTATGGCGGTTCCAAGGCCAAGGGCAATTATAAGCATCTGCGCACGATGACTCCAAAGGATGAGACCACGAGCTGGGACATTATACGCAATCGTCAAATTTCCAAGCTACTGGATCAAATCAAGACCGAAGATGCCAAGCTGTTTGACCAGGACACAGGTGCGCCCAGTGAGCTTCACTTGCGCCTCATACACTGGGCGTACAGTCCGCAGCCGGAGAAGGTGAAGAGCTATGTGGACAAGCTGGCCAAGAAGACACCTGAGAAACGTAAACTGGAGAGCGGCAGCAGCAGCAGCGAGGACGATAAATCCAGTAGCGACTCGGATTCCGACTCGGAATCAGTGCCAAAAAAGAAAAAGAAGCAAGAGTGATAAACCAATGACTTTTGTGTAACGAACAGAAAACGGTATATATGTACTTTATTTAAATACGTTAACTCAACCTCAACGCGATTACATTTACGTGGTGGACAATTTGTTTTTGTTTATGCAAGTATGTATGTTTATGATAAGGCCTCGCTTAGATGAGCTATACATCTATCGCTAGCCATCTAATAACCAAATGTAAGAATTTGTAATATAAAGTCTGCTGGCAGTCCACAGTTCACACCTACAATATTTACCATGAGAATTTGAAATTGATCTAACGGTTGTGGAGCTGCTTGTGATCGACAGTCGATAGGTCGTCACTTTTTGTGGTGGCATGTCGATTGACACTAGTTTACCAACACTTATTTATCCGTTACAGAGTGGTATTTATTTTTCTAGAGCTGGACAAGCATTAAAGCACTTTTCCACCTATTATTTTGATTTTTGTCTAACAACTAAAAATACAGTTTTAATTTTAAATTGTTTTAACTTGTCTCTTGTCAATTATAAATTTAAATAAATATATTTGATTAATCAAACATTTATTTTTGCCTCTTGTGGAAGCATCGATGGATGGTACATCGAAGTTTATCCAGCTTTAATTTTTTCTCACCACTGCAGTGCACTGTGTGAAAGTCCAAACCGCTCACATACACCCACTTAGAAAATAAATTACACAATGTACACGAGACATGGTTACACCTACTCTCAGAGATGCTCCCACGCTCCGCCTACTGATACTTGTGCAAGCCACTGTCATAATAATCCGCTGACGTCGATTTCTGCACGCGAATCGTCTGCGACTGTGACTCGGCTGGTGACTTGGCCAGCGACAAGGTCAACTGATGCTGCTGATCCGTCTGCTTGCCCGTGAGATGGCCATAGGCCATGTTGAAGAGTGCGTCCGGATCACAGACGAACCGATAGACATAGCGTTCACCATTCACCTTCTGCATGATGCCCTTCTCGTAGTAATATCGCAGACTGCGCGAAAGCTTATCGTAGTTCATGGCCGGCCTGTTCTTCTGGATACCCCAACGACGTGCCACCTCCTCGGGCTCGATCAGCTTGAACTCCATGCCCCGACCTGTCCAGGCGATGCAGCTGGAGCTGTTTGTGATAAACGAGATAAAAAAATTATAAATTAATTGGAATATGGTAAATATTAAAAATGTACATAGTGTTCAGTTGCGTCATATTTTTTCGTCTTTATAAACACCATGTAATTAAACACTAATTATGAGACAAAATTTTGTGTACATATTTCTTTCTATATCTACAAGGGCGTCGGCAGCTTTTCAATGAGGGGGGGGGGGCCAAAATATTTTTTTCAAGTTTAAATAACTACTCTGGGTGGATTTCAGAAGCTGAATAGTGTAAAATTATGAGTGTAGGGGGGGGCAACGGCCCCCCCCCCCCGTCTGCCGACGCCCTTGTATATCTAAGATCAAACTATGATCAAACTAACTTATGAATTTTCCCTCAAATAAAAAAGAACAAGTGGGAAAGGCTATAGTCGAGCTCCCGACTATACGATACCCGTTACTTATTTAAATAAATTTAAAATATTTTTTATTGCATGCTTCTAGGCATTTTCATTTCTTAATATTACCACATTTCTACACAGAAAAAAAAATCCGGGCTATTTAGTCCGAATTAAAGCCGAAACGATGTCAGAAGTGGGGTAATCTCGGATGTTCTTAAATCAAGTACGAAATACTTGATTTTTTCAATCCCGAATTCAAGCCTGAAATTCTTAAATTCAGGCTAAAAAAAAATAATTTTTTTTGTTACATTTAAACTTTTTTTTTAACATTTTTTTTAATTAAATTTTTTTTAAGTTTTTTTTAAATTTTTTTTTTATTTTTCATTTTCTTTTAAATATTATTTTTAATTTTTATTTTTTTTTTAATTTTTTTTTATTTTTAATTTTTTTTAAATTTTTTTTTTATACAAGTTTTTTTTAATAGTTTTTTTTTTAATTATTTTTTACTAAGATTTTTCTATTTTTACCCTTTTTTTTTTTAATTGACGGTGGGGGTGGGAATCGAACCCAGGTTTTTTTCAAACAGGTCGGCGACTCTAACCACTGAGCCACCGAACCAGTTGAAATGAGAGAGGCCGAAAGGGAATATAGTAATTTGGGCTTATTTTCCCATTTTAATCTCGATACAGGCTTGATTATTCAGCTTAAGCCTGGAAACATACTTAAAAAATGCAGGCTTAAATCAAGTATTCTAGGCTTGATTTTAGAACAGCATTTTTTTTTCTGTGTATTTGTCCGATCTTGTAATGATTTAGTAGAATAATAGGTTATAATTGTAGTTAACTTTAATTGGTAAAAAAATCTTGATATCTTGAAACAAACTTGATCTGCGTCGAAAATGTCGAAATGTCGAATTAAAACTCGATCCGTAATTGGGATTTACATCAGTTAATCAAAATTTATATTTATTTAAGCAATAGCCCAATTCTGTGCTGCAAATTTCATCACGGATGTCTAATAAAATGCAATTTTCGCGTACTTTAACTCGATATTTTTTGATTTTATATCGATAACTCGATTTTTGTTAGTTGATTTTAACCATTTTGAATTTAAAACTAGATCCATAATTAGAATTATAATTTAATGATGCTGGAGTTATAAGAAAACTTTTTTGAACGCCATTTAATATACTTAATAGACTCCATTTTTAAGTACAGGGTCTAAGGATCAAACATTTTTGTACCCTCTTACCTGGTAGCCGGCTCGTCCAACAGTGCAACCAGGAACTGCCACAATTGAAGGGAGCCTCGTCGCTGGCTGATGGTCTGTCCGTTGCTGCTGGTGGAAATGGCGTTGCTGGCGTAGAACTGATCCAGGCGCAGTTCCGCGTCACTCGACGTGGTGGAGTCCACCACGCTGGGACGCAGCGGGGGCGGATAGGTGGATGATATTGTCGCGTTGTAGGGACCACTATCATACTTGATATCCGATTCGCTGCCCGTGCCCGTGGGGGGTGAAAGGTCGCGATAGACGGCGGCTACGGAACCGACATGCGTCTGAGATTGCGGCTGCTGTTGGTGGGTGTAGTGTGTGGGCGTGGCATAGACAGCCGAGCTGGAGATGACGGCCGTGTGGCTGAACTTGAAGGCGGAGGCAGCATGCACCGGAGTCAGGTGAGGATGGGGGGCTTGTTGGTGTGTGTGCTGCGACTGCTGATGACTGTGAGCATGAGAATGCAGAGTAGCATGTTGTTGTTGCTGCTGCTGCTGCTGTTGTTGTTGCTGCTGCTGTTGCTGCTGTTGTTGTTGTTGTTGTTGTTGTTGTTGGTGATGCTGTGCTGCGGCTGCGGTTGTTGTCGAATCGGCATGCTCTATCTTCGTGCTCTGCTGGTGGAAATGCTGACCAGTCGACACATCGTTGCAATACGCAGCTGCCGCAGCGGCAGCAGCAGCGGCCGTTTCTGGAAGAGATGGGCAGACAATTAAAAGAGGTCCATGAAAGCCGCTTTCATGCATGTTTAGACCGGGACTGGAGAGAGTAATCGCTAATTACAAAACTTATTAATACTCTATAACAGAAGGGTATTGTACCCTTGCCATTATTTACGCAAGTAAACGACCGAATATTTTTGAAAACCATTTTAAACCCTTTTAAAAATAGAATGTTTAAAAAAAAAATTACAAAATTAAAACTTTTATTTAAAGAAAATAAAAAATGTTAAATTAATAAGTGAAAATAAATAATATTTCGCTATTTTCTAAAAAATTAATAATATTTTGAAATCTGATAAGTGAAAAAAAAAATTCATACAATTTGAATAATTTTCTTAAAATGTGATAAACTGACAGAAAGGTAAACACAATACTAAAAAAAAATAGAATTATAGAGCCTGAAGTTAAAGGTATTTATATAAGAATCGAAGCATATAAATTGAATTGAAGTCCGATTAAATAGTTTTTAATATATTAAAAATTATCACTGCGGACGGCAGTCCGCGCTAGTGACGAAAGCAGCACAAAGGGTGCGAAGGCGACTAGCATATATACACAGGAAGAATGGAAAATTTGCTATGACTGTCCGATCGGGTCGAGTTATGTACCGATCGAAAGGTATCAATTTTACTTACAAATGTGCTTACTAAGACTTTTGGAAACTTACCTGGTTCGGGAGATAAACAGGTGTTAGTGGGAGGGGAAAATTTTAAATTATTGGAGCAAATGGGGTCGTTGGAGCCTTTTCGATTTTTATTTTAATTTTTTACTATTCTTATCAAAAATACGCGTCGAATGACACCTTGATCAACAAAATCCGATCACTGGTTCAGAAGATAATTAATTTTGAAATTTTTGGTGCCCTTCTCAAAACGAGATGAAAAGTCAGTCTGTTTGTTTGTTTGTTTGTTTGTTTGTTTGTTAGTATCAAAGCGTTGATTTAGCTTAAAAGTTTGAATGAGGACTTGTTCCCGATCAAAAATCTAGAAACGTTTGTTCTACGACTTTTTCGAAAAAAAGCTAGTTTAGCGGGAAATCGCTAAAAACCGCTAAAATTAAAACCCCTATAGCATCCAAACGATATGAGCTACAGACGTGATCTATATATCGTTGGAAAGGTATTTTGAAGGGCTTTTAGGCAGACCTTTAAACTTTTTTTCTAAAGTGCATAGGTAAAAAGCAACAGGTTAAATAAGATATTTTGTCCCACATTTTGGCGGTTTTTGAGAAAACGACGCTAACGATTTTTTTTAGCTTTCAATATGTTGTAGTGTATAAAATTTCGCGTTTTTTGATATATGATAGAAAAAATTTTACCGATGGGTTTGGAAGATATTACTTATTAACTGAATATACTTTTTACCTTTACACTACTGCATGTACTAGTACATATGCAGTATGTACATGTGCATGTAAATCGCCAAAAACCACAGCTTCCAAACAATAGAAGCTACAGATTTGATCTATATATCGTTAGAAAGGTGTTTTGAAGGGCTTTAAGCCTAGTTGTAAACTTTTTTGCTTAAAAGCACAGGTAAAAAGCTTCAGGTGAAAGAAGGTTTTTTTCCCACATTTCGGCGATTTAAGAAAAATCTACGTTTCAAATGACTTTTAAATATGTTATTTGTTGTAGACAATTCAATTTCACGTTTTTGACATATAACACATAGCCGTCAAATTTCGTTTGGGCAAGATATTACCTGTTAACTGAATATACCTTTTACCTTTACACTTCTGCATGTACATATGCAGTAGCATGCATACAGCAGCAGCAAAGTGTCATAGCAGCCAGAGTTTGAGAGTGCTACTAGCTTTTGCGCTTGGCATGTGTGTTTGTAAAGGGAACCAGTGTTGCCAGACAATTTGTTTCAGCTTGTACAAAAAATAAACAAAGTTGATAAAGATATACTGTCCAAAAAAAAAATTCAATTTCAAAATTTCTGATGTCTTATTCAAAAATTTCTGATATCTTATAAAAAAAACCTCTTTACGAGGTAAAAGTCTAGTGACGAAAACAGTTATATGCCCCAAAATTTCTGATATCCAATTTTGTGACGAATAACATTAAGTTTGACATATAAATTATTTTAAAAAAAATTTTTGCATTCGGCACTGCGCAAAACATTGAGTTTTATTTGGTATGAAGAATTGAGACATTTTGGCGCAATGTGCCGAGTGCCAAAATTTTTTTTAAAATAATTTTTATGTCAAACTTAATGTTATTCGTCACAAAATTGGATATCAGAAATTTTGGGGCATATAACTGTTTTCGTCACTAGACTTTTACCTCGTAAAGAGGTTTTTTTATAAGATATATTAATACGAAAGGAACTGCACGATGAAAGAAAATCAATAATGTTAAAATTTTTAAGCTGTCAAGTGAAAGAATAAATTTTCACAATTTTAATAAATATTGAACTTTTAATAAAATTATGGGAAGGTAAATGCAATATTAAAGTAAAGGGAATTATATGGCCTAAAGTTAAAGTTATTCATATAATAAAAATCAGCAAGAGCGTCGGCAGGCGGGGGCAATGCAATTT
>JAWNPO010000088.1:0-117500 GCA_035047525.1 Drosophila quinaria | reverse complement strand
TCCCCCTCCCTCCCCTCCCCCCCTCTCCCTCCCCTCCCCTCCCTCCCCCTCTCCCTCCCCTCTCCCTCCCCTCTCTCCTCTCCCTCCCCCTCTCCCTCTCCCTCCCCTCCCCTCCCTCCCCTCTCCCTCCCCCTCTCTCTCTCCCTCCCCCTTCCCCTCTCCCTCCCCTCTCTCCCCCTCCCCCTCTCCCTCCCCTCTCTCCCCTCCCCCTCTCCCTCCCCTCTCCCTCCCTCCCTCCCTCCCTCCCCTCTCCCTCCCCCTCTCCCTCCCCTCTCCTCCCTCCCCCTCTCCCTCCCTCTCCCTCCCCCTCTCCCTCCCTCTCTCTCCCTCTCTCTCTCCCTCCCCCTCTCTCTCTCCTCTCTCTCTCTCTCTCTCTCTCTCTCTAACTCTCTATAAAACTATCGTATAAAACTATCGTATAAAACTATCGTATAAAACTATCGTATAAAACTATCGCATAAAACTATCGTATAAAACTATCGTATAAAACTATCGTATAAAACTATCGTATAAAACTATCGCATAAAACTATCGTATAAAACTATCGTATAAAACTATACTAAAGGTTATTTTCATCCGACTTTGACTATACTTGTTCAGAATGTAAAAGACAGTCCAAAATATATAGATAATCGTGAGTTTGGTTGAGATATCTCAAGAAATACAAAAGTTTATCATACTAAAGGTTATTTTCATCCGACCTTAACAATACTTGGTCTCCCCTCCCCTCTCCCTCCCTCTCCCTCCCTCTCCCTCCCCCTCTCCCTCCCTCCCTCTCCCTCCCCCTCCCCTCTCCCTCCCCCTCTCTCCCCCTCCCCTCCCCTCTCCCTCCCCTCCCCCCTCCCCTCTCCCTCTCCCTCCCCTCCCCTCTCCCTCTCCCTCCCTCTCCCTCCCCTCCCCTCCCCCTCCCCCTCCCTCCCTCCCCTCTCTCCCCTCCCCTCTCCCTCCCCCTCCCTCTCCCTCCCCTCCCCTCCCTCCCTCTCCCTCCCCCTCTCTCTCCCTCCCCCTCTCCCTCCCCCTCTCCCTCCCCCTCCCCCTCTCCTCCTCTCCCTCCCCTCTCCCTCTCCCTCCCTCTCCCCCTCTCCCTCTCCCTCCCCTCTCCCTCCCCTCTCCCTCTCCCTCTCCCTCTCCCTCCCCCTCTCCTCTCCCTCTCCCTCCCCTCTCCCTCCCCCTCTCCCTCCCTCCCCTCTCCCTCCCCTCTCCCTCCCCTCTCCCTCTCCCTCCCCCTCTCCCTCCCCCTCTCCCTCCCCCTCTCCCTCCCCCTCTCCCCCTCCCCTCTCCCTCCCCCTCCCTCTCCCTCCCCTCTCCCTCCCCTCTCCCTCCCCTCTCCCTCCCCCTCTCCCTCTCCCTCTCCCTCCCCCTCTCCCTCCCCCTCTCCCTCCCCTCTCCCTCCCCCTCTCCCTCCCCCTCTCCCTCCCCCTCTCTCTCTCCCTCCCCCTCTCCCTCCCCTCTCTCTCTCTCTCCCTCTCTCTCTCCCTCTCTCTCTCTCTCTCTCTCTCTCTCTCTCTCTCTTTCTCTCTCTAACTATCGTATAAAACTATCGTATAAAACTATCGTATAAAACTATCGTATAAAACTATCGTATAAAACTATCGTATAAAACTATCGTATAAAACTATCGTATAAAACTATCGTATAAAACTATCGTATAAAACTATCGCATAAAACTATCGTATAAAACTATCGTATAAAACTATACTAAAGGTTATTTTCATCCGACTTTGACTATACTTGTTCAGAATGTAAAAGACAGTCCAAAATATATAGATAATCGTGAGTTTGGTTGAGATATCTCAAGAAATACAAAAGTTTATCATACTAAAGGTTATTTTCATCCGACCTTAACAATACTTGGTCTCCCTCCCCCCTCTCCCTCCCCTCTCCCTCCCCCTCTCCCTCCCCCTCCTCCCCTCCCCCTCTCTCCCCCTCCCCTCTCCCTCCCCCCTCTCCCTCCCCCTTCCCCTCTCCCTCCCCCTCTCTCCCCCCTCCCCCCCCCCCTCCCCCTCTCCCTCCCCCTCTCCCCGGATCCATTTTCTCCTAAACATCCAACAGGAATTGTTGAGGTCGAAATTATTTGTGTTCCATGGACCAATATCTTATGAACAGTCGGCGACATCGGGTACCACGGATACTTAGTCATGTATAGAGATCCAGTTTTAGTGCAGAATTCTTGAAATTTACTTGAACTTATTTGAAATTCACACGAAATGGCGACTAAGATTGTATGGAAGCTTTGAAGTTTACTAGCATCAAACTCTAATATTGACGCAAATAAATTGATGTTTGAGAAGGCCTTCCTTGCAGTATTTCCATCATTTGAATTCCCGCATCCATTTTGCTTTGGTCTATCAACATGAAGCCCCATTTCTTTAAACAATCTTTTCTGAATACTTTGTTTACGTAAAAGCATAACTGTTTTATCATTTGAGTCTCTTATTTGCCATTTGTTTAGACCAATTCTATAGGAAATGTGGAGAACAAATTCAAAGAATCGTATCCAAGAATGTAACGGGCTTACTCCATATTGAAGCGTTTCAGGCCTGGGCTTAAATATTTTCGCATTCATATCCTTTGTCATCAAGAAAAGTTTAGGAGTTGCTCCACATATTGGGCATGACTGGGAAGATTTCGTTCCCGTCAGAATGTTTAGCACTTTACCGTCAATAAGAGTCATGTTCAGTTCAAAGCAAACACTGACAAAAAACCTGTCGTCAAAATCATCAAAGATGTATGGCATCAATTTTCGGATTTCCTCATCTAAATTGTTTTTCTCTTTTAAAATATGCTCTTTGCTTTCCTTTATAAATTCCATTTTAAGCGGTCTACAAAACCTTACGGACTGAGTGGTATGATTCATCCATAGAACTCTTCCCAAGGAATCTAATAATTGTAATGGAATAAGAGTTGTAACAAATAATGAGTGGTCGAATGTATCCGGCTCATACCCTTCAAATCGTTGTTTATACATGCTGTGACCAGTCGATCCATCGAACCCATAGCTAACGATTAACTTGACGTCAGTTATGTTAGCAAATTGACACAAAACATCTTTTTGGAGAGTAATAATTCTTTTTGCGGTATGGTTTAACATATTCTGTAAGGAAACCTGGGCCACTGTTTCGGTCACTTGGATGTCCTTGGGTCTGCATTTTGACTTTGCATTGAAAACTCTATCATAGCTTGGAAATATATCGCAACCATGTTTCTTATTTAAACTTCGCATGTTATTATACTGTTGCTTGCTTAGCGAGTTCTCAAGTAAAAATGACAATGCTTCATCTGGAGAAATTGGATCTGGCCCCTTCGAAGTATTATTTTTTGCTTCCGAGCTATATATATTTTCATTTAAAGCAAATCCGGTGTGATCAGATGTTGACTTTTTGCTCGAGACTTTAGCAGCATGTAAAAGCATCGACGTATTATGATCATGTTCCATGGAAAGCTCAGTTGCTAATTTCCTCTTCAAACTGTTGCTGCCCTCTGCATAACTTATTCGTGGACGTCCCCCGGTCTTTGGTAATAGATCCTTTTTGTCAATGGTTATTATTAATTTAGAAGAAAGCCACACTTTATGCTCTACTTTGAATCTTGAAATCAGCCTATTGCATTTGGGTAAATACTTAGTAATATAACCCGTGTAATTGCTAATTTGCTTCTTTATTTGCTGTGTTTTCGATGGATTTAGCGCACTATTTATTTTTTGAAAAATTCAATCAGATAAAGCACTTGTTTTGCGCCCACCATCCGTCCATTGCTCAAGCAGTTCTGAGTGACTAAACTCCAAGTTAACTGCAATAATATAAAAAGTTTCGCAGTCGAGCAAAAATGAGCTGGTAAGATTAATAAACCATATCAAAAACATTTCAATAAACAAAACTGCATCATTAGTCGCAAGAAGGAGCGAGAAGAATGCCAACTTTTACTCCACGAAACACGTGACATTTAGGTTAGGGACGTCTAAAAAAACAAACACAACAATAACACGTAAAAACAATACACAACACATAAAAAAATAAGCTATTTCTTATCCCCTGTATTCTACATACCATGCGGCGTATTCTCCATTGCCAGACACTTATTGTATTTTCCGAAAAATATTGTTTTTTATGCTGTAAAGTTTACCTTTTTTGGCAAGAACAGGGCGATGAAACTTTGGTCGAAAAAACAGCAGTTTTTCAGGGCTGATGTAAACAACCAGGGCTGGATAAAAAATATTTGGTACTGCATATCGGAAACTTAGTTCTATATTCTATTAAGTTATTTAAGTTTTAATCAAATATTCCAAAATTTTCTTTTTGGGGTTTCTGGCAAAATTTTGGGAATTCCGGCCATAGTGCACTGGCTGGACTTGCACCTTTGCTGGCTGGTAATCAGCTATCAAAGATTTGACCAAAGGCTTAAACTGCATTGGAGTGTGTATGTCAGCTTCAGATTCCACAACACTGTAAACGCTAAGCTCCTTTAACACCTCGTCTGACTGCACCACCTTTCTTTTCATAAAAACGTAGCCATCTTCATTCAGCACGACACAGAACCTAGCCATAAAATCAAGACCAGTATTACGTCGTACTCGATTGCTCCATCTGGTACAACTATGAACTTTTGTTCTGCTGTTACGTCATCCACACATACAGTTCCCAAAAACTCTCCAACCGGCACAGTTTTTTTATTCCCAAGACCCCTAAGCAGCGAGCCACTTCGACGCAACTTGACGTTTTCAATTGTTCCGAAAATCTTCTTCTGAATAATTGAAAGATCTGATCCACTGTCTATCAAGCTTTCAACTTCTATATTATTCTGCTTGGCCAACTTGCAACGTTTTCTCTCTTGTATTAGATTTACTTTGTAGCCCCCCTGACAATTCTTTGATATATGCCCGAACTCATTGCATTTGAAGCACTTCGTGATATTATTGCATTCTCTTCTTAGATGCTCCTTCGATCCACAATTATAGCATCGAGCCTTTGAAGTGCGTTCAATTTTGTTGTCGCCTGGCAATTTCTCCATACTCTGCTTCTCGTTAGCTTTCACCCTCTCATACATGTCGTACTTCTCATTTAGCTCGTAGTAAGAAGTGCAGCAGTACAGTTGGAACTTGAAATCGCTTCGCATTCGGAGTCCGTCGACTATATAGCGAATTACTGACGCCGCACAGTGGGGCCTTTGCTGATTTTACGTTGCAAAAATCGTAACTTTTGAACCAAATGAGATAATCAAATAATTTTAATGGCATATGATAGATAACTCTTCAACCTATGAAATTAGCACTTAAAAAAAGTGCCACGCCCCCGACATACTTAATGAGGGGCTGTCAAAGTTGAAAATTGTGAAAAAAAATAAATTTTATGGCACCTAAAAAAAATATTTTTTAAAATTTTTGAATTTTTTTGTTTTATTTTAAGTGTTTTTATATTTAAAAATTACTTTCAAAAAGTTAAAAAAAAAAAATTTTTTTTAAGATTTTGTTGAAAAAATTATTTTGTATTTTTCGCTGTAAATTTTTAGAATTGCATATATCGACCTAATTCCTATTGCATTTATATGATACACTAGTCCGATTTCAACTAAATTGACATATTATGAATCTGGGGTAGTCTTATATATCCAGACCTAATTTGGTTCAAATCGGACCACTATTTCTTATAGCTGCCATAGCAACAATCGGTCGAACTATGTAATTATGCCGCGTGTTTTCATTGTGAGGTTGAATTAGTTTTAGATTTTACGTAAAAGATTGGATCCAGCCGGGTATATAACCATATATATTTACTTAGAGAAATGAATACCGAAACGTTTTTAAGTTAGTGTTCTGCTCTCCATTTCGATCCATGAGAGTTTTCGTCTACCAAAGTTCAAAAATAGTCAAAATCTAGTGTTTTGCAGGACCGCCGGCCGAACAACTTGGCAAAAATATTTTTTTTTGGGTAAGCGTTCGGAAAAAGTAATATACGGATTCGATAGAGAATTCTTCAATGATTAAGAATCCAAAAAGGACTTTTAGATCAAGTAAAAATTGTGGATAGTACAACCTTTTAAGGTTGACCCATTCAAATTTAAAGAACACTAGATTTTGACTATTTTTGTACTTTGGTAGACGAAAACTCTCATAAATTAAAATGCATTGGGTTCCCATAGCTAAAAAACGCTTCACAATTGATTTCTCTTTATAGCTATATATGGTTTCAGACCCGCCCGGACCCGCCTAAGAAGGTTAAATCAAAAAAAACTAATTCAACCTCACAATAAAAACACCCACGCAATTTCAAAGTTTGACCGATTGCTGCTATGGCAGCTATATAATATAGTGGTCCGATTTGAACCAAATTTGGTCTGGATGTAGAAGACTACCGCAGCTTCATAATATGTCAGATTGGTTGAAATCGGACTACTATATCATATAGATGTCATAGGAATTAGGTCGACATATGAAATTCTGATAATTCACACCGAAAAACAAAAAAAAATTTTTTGAAAAAAAAAAATTGTTTTTAAATTTTTTGAAAATAATTTTTAAATATAAAAACCTTAAAAATAAAACAAAAAAAATCAAAAATTTTAAAAAATATTTATTTTTAGGTGCCATAAAATTTATTTTTTTCACAAATTTAACAAATTTCAACTTTGATAGCCCCTAATTAAGTATGTAGGGGGCGTGGCACCTTTTTTAAGTGCTAATTTCATAGGTTGAAGAGTTATCTATCATATGCCATTAAAATTATTTGATTATCTCATTTGGTTCAAAAGTTACGATTTTTGCAAAGTAAAATCAGCAAAGGCCCCACTGTGCGCCGTTTCTATTTCTTTGCTAAGCGCAGCTATTTTTTTTCATCTCCAGCACATAATCTTGAAACGACTCGCGCTCTGCTTTAAACCTCTCTCTTAGCTTGTTATGTATATCGGCGCTGGTGTATTTCCTCGTAAACTCGCCAATCATCACGTCCTTAAGCTGGTTGTATGAGCTGACAAAAACGGATTCCAGAAGCAATTTGGCCGACTTCACCATCTTTGCACTGGCTTGCACGAATTTTTGTTTTTCCGACAGCCCATAAGCGTCCGCCTTATCTTTAAAGCTAGCGAACCAGAATTTTGCTGGCACACTACGCCTATCATACTCCGAAACTGTTTTTGCAAAACTTTCTGGGAACACTGTCTCCGCCTTGTTGTGCATAGACATCAACTTTAGAAGATCCTCCATGCTTATGTTGACCCCACGAGATGCAGGCAGTCCATCTGTCGACTGACGAACGTTTCCCTCCCCTTCCTCGACTCTCTCCTCTTCTGCTTCAGGCATTTCGTTTGCTCCTACGTCCTCTTCGTTGCATATTTTTCTGACTGCCGCACGCATCTGCTGGATCGATACGTCCTCGCCCATCTGTACCCCTTTGCTCTCCAATAGCTCCAACAACTCTCTCTTCGTGTACATTATTATTTCCGAATACTTCATGTCTGATTCAGCTTATATTCGTTCCGCTTAATAGGTTTGATGCCCGATGGAATTAGTCTCTTTCAACTTGTGACCAACTTCCGCTACACACACACACACCAGTTTTCCGGAACCAAATATCACAACTTTTCAGCAATTTAAATTTATTAATTTTTTTTTTTTTTTTTTTGTTACTATCCCGGTTGAGCCCCCAAATGTAAGGTGCTATATTTATTTGGAATATAAACAATTGATGTTGCTCGCACAACGACACCTTTTAGAATGTGTAGATATAATGTTTTGTGTTCGGATGTCGGCATTTCCAACTCCACAGGCCTACTCCGATCCATCCGGCCTACTTATACTTCTTTACATAAATATGCAGCACTAAGAGATTGGTGTGAACTAACTGTACATGCATTCTTTTCATTTCTTCTTCCTCTTCATTTTCTCTATACATTGTACTCCGCTGCAGACAGTAGTTTTCGATTTATTGCAATTTATAAGGTGATTTTATGAATATGACAGGGACTATATGGATTAGTATATTATCTGTGCCTCACGCAATTCTTCTATGATTGACATAATCTCATTATTATGATTAGTATTACCAGCTGTTTTGAGGCTATTAAGAGTTGTAATCGTTCAACTAATTCATTTGCATTGTCCCAATACACATAGTTTGGTTTTGATAATTGTAGGGTCATATACCCTGAACCTGTTTTCGAGCGATTTGGTGTAGACATCGCTGATGGTATTGACATATTACTTAAAAGAGGTTTGATAATTTCACTATATTTATATGCTCGAGTTCCTTTTACTTGACTTCGTGGGTTATAATTTCTTCTATGTACACTAGTCTCAACTAAAATCTTTTTATAGATCTCCAATTCATTCTTGTTATAGTCTGTCGGTTTTTTATGGAAAATTAATGAGTATAGTCCAGGGGTAAGGGGCCAACTATTTCCACTCGACAATGTGATTACTTTATTGTCAACATTTAATGTGCTGTTCCCCAACATCAAAGAACGAGAAGCTGATGTGCTTCTTCTAGGTCCGTAAGCATTATCCAAGAGTTGTTCTCTCTGTAGCTGACTAATATTCAAATTCATTTCATAATCTTTTACCTCAGATACATTCTCTAAATCAGTGTCTGGGTCAATATTCGATTGAGAAAAATAATTTGTTTCATTTTCTCCAACAACATCATCATCATCATCATCCTCAAACTTAAATTTAGATTTTACATCTTCTCCTTCTCTTTTTATTGACTTTTTAATTTTCTTTTTATTCTCATTAACTAGTTCCTGTAGAGGTTCTGTTATGGGTTTAAAAGTTTTCTCCAATTCAAGATCATTAAGAGAATTCGTTTGTTTGATAGAATCAAATTTTCTCTTCAATGCATTTCTCGCTTTCGTCAACTGACTCAAAATATGTTGATTCATTGTGAATGTTTTTATGTAATTATGTAAGCAACAGAGCCACCACCATCACCCGAAAAAGAAAATGTTTTTAATGTGATAGATAAGAAGTTGGTTCAGTTCAATGAACTGTCGACGATTTTTCATCCACCAAAACCAGTTTGTAATAAACAGCTCTAAAGTTAGATAAGAAGTTGGTTTAGTTCAATGAACTGTCGACGATTTTTTATCCACCAAAACCGGTTGATAATAAACAGCTCTAAAGTATCACTGCGGACGGCAGTCCGCGCTAGTGACGAAAGCAGCACGAAGGGTGCGAAGGCGACTAGCATATATACACAGGAAGAATGGAAAATTTGCTATGACTGTCCGATCAGGTCGAGTTATATACCGATCGAAAGGTATTAACTTAACTTACAAATGTGCATACTAAGACTTTTAGAAACTCACCTGGTTCGTGAGATAAACAGGTGTAAGTGGGAGGGGAAAAATTTAAATTATTGGAGCTAATGGGGACGTTGGATTTTGATTTGTTTTTTAATTTTTTACTATTCTAATCAAAAATACGCGTCGAATGACACCTCGATCATCAAAATCCGATCACTGGTTCAGAAGATAATTAATTTTGAAATTTTTGGTGCCCCTTTCAAAACGAGACGAATAATATTAAGTTTGACATAAAAATTATTTTAAAAAAAATTTTTGCATTCGGCACTGCGCAAAACATTGAGTTTTATTTGGTATGAAGAATTGAGACATTTTGGCGCAATGTGCCGAGTGCCAAAATTTGTTTTAAAATAATTTTTATGTCAAACTTAATATTATTCGTCACAAAATTGGATATCAGAAATTTTGGGGCATATAACTGTTTTCGTCACTAGACTTTTACCTCGTAAAGAGGTTTTTTTTTATAAGATATAAGAGCTACGTGAAAAACTGGTTTTTGTTTGTATAGCAATAATATGTGATTGTATGCATGTGTGTATGTATTCACTCTCGATATAATACTGTTACATAATGGAAATGCATTTTATATTTATAATAGCCATCTGAAAATTGTTCTCATACTACCAAACATAAAAATAGAAACGTTAAAATTGTGTATTCAAATTTTTATTTAAGATATCAGAAATTTTCTCATACCACCCAAAAAAGTAGAACAGCATTTTTAAATTAGAAATTCATATTTTTTTTATTGAAAAATATTAAATTACAAATTTTTATTAGATTCCAAATAGAGATTTTCATCAATTTTTTTTACGATGATATATTTTTGGTCCTTCAGTGCGATAATTGTTTCATCCTTGAGACTTAAATATCTCTCCGGTAAATACAACATGTATTTCTCAAGTTCGACTGCGACTGAATTACCTATCCTGGTTGTCTTCCTTTGAGCTCTGAGAATGGGATAAGCTACATTTGTACTCATCTTGGTCTTGGACAACAGTGGCTTCTGGACTCGTCCATTGAAATCCTTTATGACATCCATACATTTCTGCTCTTCGTCAAAAATGGCATCCAGTTCGCTGTCTATGATAGTGGGTTGATTCATTTTGCTGTCCTGCTACTGAGATTTTGATAATGTTGTTGTTAGGTTTTCCCTCGTTGATGATGTCAATGTTGAAGCTGTTCGTCTAACCCAGTTCAAGGTGCTTACACACTGCTTTGTATGTATGTATTGGTATACATATATACCAATTTAATTACAAAGAGCCCATCATCTTATTCAAGAAATAGATTATCATAAATCTATTAAACCCTCAACCCTCGTTTATTTAAATGATAGTAAAAATTTGAGACACAGGTGTCCATAGTTGTTTGTATTAATCTCATAGTTATATTTGATTCCATTTCCCAGGTATTTAACAACTTTGTTTGGTGGTTGTAAGTTCCCAAAACTATCAAAGTATTGTATCGAATTTTTGTTTTTTTTTATAGGCTACCCAATATGTGCCGCTTGATGATGATTCGTCCAGGTTTATGACTCCACATTCCTGATTAAGAGGTGATTCTGGAAGTGAATCTCTCATAAATACACCTCGAAAATGTTGTATGTGTTTTCGAGCAAAATTTTCAATGTCTAAATTTGTTAATGCTCTTTTGGGTAGCCCGCTAATTAGTTTTTTTGTTTATTTACTCCATAACCCTTTTTAAAGAGATTGAGGTATAATCCATAACCTTTCCGATAGGGTTTCAGATACATACCATCTCCCATGGCAACGCTCTCTATTTGTTTGTTGTGACGCTTACTCTCATCCAGCTGTTGTTTTGCTGCCTTTGCATTGTTAATCGCCTTTGCAATGGATGCGCTACCTGAGGCTAGACTACCTAATGCGCTTAGTGCAGTCAGAATGGGCACTAGCAGTAAAAAGCCTCCAACTTTGGGTACATTAATTACACGAGGTACTTTAACATTTTTCTTACAACCAATTGATTTATGTACTGCTTTGCGTGCAATCTTAATTGCACTCAGAATATCTAATGGTTTTTGACTTTTCAATGTACGATTAGCATCGTTAACAACAGATGACCAACTCTTCATCTTCTTTTTTTTCCCACATCTCTTGACCCCCTTCTTCTTCATTCCCATCCCAAATTTTTTCTTTGACTTCATGATATAGTTATGTATAACGATTTGGGCTCTCTTGGCACGGTTCAAATCGCCGAAAAATATGTAGATTTATGTTGTAGACTTTTTGTTAATTTAAAGTAAGCTTTATTCAAGAAGTAATTCAACTGTTCGTATTGGTCGTGATCTTAAGACTAACTTAAGTAATAAGCTTTTATGCAGCTCAAGCTTGTATGCATCCAAAGCTCAAAGCTCATAGCTGTATACATATCTGTTATTATGTTAACTTATTTATGTATGTGTATTTAACATAAAATAATATGTATGTATGCATATATGACATCCCCCGCACAAGTTTCGGCAATACATATTGTTGAAAGTTAACAAGTAAAGTAGTTAGATATGAATAATTTCTTGATACATACAATTATAATTTTTTGGATATTTCTTACATATTTATTTCTTGACAACTGTATTTTCTTTTTATTTGATCTTTATATATTTTAGTCTGTGGGTTGTCGGTTGAAATTAAATAATTTCCGTCTTGTTTAAAACCTTCTATTTGCTTATATTTAGGTTGGGATTTTCCTATTTTATTGTTTTTTACAAATTCATTTTCGAAATTTCGCTTGTCTTCATTAATTTGTTTTAAATATTGTAATTTCTTGTTGTCTTCCAGTTTTTTAGATAGATTAGAAATATCTTCAAGAGAAAGTAAATTATTCAAGAAGTCAATGGGTCTGATGCTGGTAGTGCTATGGATTGTGTTATTGTATAAGATTATAGCTTTTAGAACTTTCTCTTAGACAGTATCGGTGTTATTTGGATTTGCATTAAATAAGCGTATATGTTCGTTTAAAGTTAAGTGCAGTCTTTCAATATCGGAGTTTCCTGTTTTCTTATATGGGGTTGTAAAATGTATCTGTACATCGTTATCTTGGAGATATTGCTTAATGGTTATTATATTAAATTCATTATCAGTTACAATTTTATTCGGTTTTTCTAAATACTGTATTCTTAATTTAATTGCATTAAGTTGAGAAATCCAAGTTCTGTCTTTAAGATAGTGACATGTTGCATATTTAGTTAGTTTATCGATTGTAGTAAGATACATAATATTTCTTTGCGGGAACCAAATGTCCATATGAATTAAATCATTATGTTTTTCAGGCGTTTCAGTTAGGCAAAGATTATATTTTATCGGATGGCGATCATATTAAGCAGCATTACATATATTACAGTTATTTATATACTTCTGTATTTCTTTTATCAAATTCGGATAATAGTAAAATTGCTTAATTTCTAAAAAGGTTTCATTGATCCCCCTATGATTATTTTTTAAGTGTTCTTTTTCGATTATGTTCAACATCTTTTCTTTATCAGTAATGTCTTCTAGCAATATACATGATTTTAATACTCTCAAGTTTGTATTACTGGAGAAGTATTGTCTAAACGTTTCTTGAAACATTAAGTATAAGTTAATATTTTCGCAGTAAATGACAACAAGTCCTTTTTCGGGTATTATTTCTTGCATAGCTTTTAATAAATTGCTAGGGTTGCCATTCGTTTTAACAATGTGTCTTACTTTCCTTTTGTACAAAATTTTTGTGGTTCGTGATTCGTTTTCGCCGGCTTTAAGTATAATTTGTGTTTTAAAAATATTGAGGCTCTTTTCAGTGATTGGAATGAAGTTGCGGTCGTCCGATTCTGCGCTATGAACTGTTTCTAAGTCGTCCAAATCGCTAGTAAACATTCGAATCACTGCGGACGGCAGTCCGCGCTAGTGACGAAAGCAGCACGAAGGGTGCGAAGGCGACTAGCATATATACACAGGAAGAATGGAAAATTTGCTATGACTGTCCGATCGGGTCGAGTTATGTACCGATCGAAAGGTATCAATTTTACTTACAAATGTGCATACTAAGACTTTTGCAAACTTACCTGGTTCGTGAGATAAACAGGTGTTAGTGGGAGGGGAAAATTTTAAATTATTGGAGCAAATGGGGCCGTTGGAGCCTTTTCGATTTTTATTTTAATTTTTTACTATTCTTATCAAAAATACGCGTCGAATGACACCTTGATCATCAAAATCCGATCACTGGTTCAGAAGATAATTAATTTTGAAATTTTTGGTGCCCTTCTCAAAACGAGATGAAAAGTCAGTCTGTTTGTTTGTTTGTTTGTTTGTTTGTTTGTTTGTCTGTTTGTTAGTATCAAAGCGTTGATTTAGCTTAAAAGTTTGAATGAGGACTTGTTCCCGATCAAAAATCTAGAAACGTTTGTTCTACGACTTTTTCGAAAAAAAGCTAGTTTAGCGGGAAATCGCTAAAAACCGCTAAAATTAAAACCCCTATAGCATCCAAACGATATGAGCTACAGACGTGATCTATATATCGTTGGAAAGGTATTTTGAAGGGCTTTTAGGCAGACCTTTAAACTTTTTTTCTAAAGTGCATAGGTAAAAAGCAACAGGTGAAATAAGATATTTTGTCCCACATTTTGGCGGTTTTTGAGAAAACGACGCTAACGATTTTTTTTAGCTTTCAATATGTTGTAGTGTATAAAATTTCGCGTTTTTTGATATATGATAGAAAAAATTTTACCGATGGGTTTGGAAGATATTACTTATTAACTGAATATACTTTTTACCTTTACACTACTGCATGTACATATGCAGTATGTACATGTGCATGTAAATCGCCAAAAACCACAGCTTCCAAACAATAGAAGCTACAGATTTGATCTATATATCGTTAGAAAGGTGTTTTGAAGGGCTTTAAGCCTAGCTGTAAACTTTTTTGCTTAAAAGCACAGGTAAAAAGCTTCAGGTGAAAGAAGGTTTTTTTCCCACATTTCGGCGATTTAAGAAAAATCTACGTTTCAAATGACTTTTAAATATGTTATTTGTTGTAGACAATTCAATTTCACGTTTTTGACATATAACACATAGCCGTCAAATTTCGTTTGGGCAAGATATTACCTGTTAACTGAATATACCTTTTACCTTTACACTTCTGCATGTACATATGCAGTAGCATGCATACAGCAGCAGCAAAGTGTCATAGCAGCCAGAGTTTGAGAGTGCTACTAGCTTTTGCGCTTGGCATGTGTGTTTGTAAAGGGAACCAGTGTTGCCAGACAGTTTGTTTCAGCTTGTACAAAAAATAAACAAAGTTGATAAAGATATACTGTCCAAAAAAAAATTCAATTTCAAAATTTCTGATGTCTTATTCAAAAATTTCTGATATCTTATAAAAAAAACCTCTTTACGAGGTAAAAGTCTAGTGACGAAAACAGTTATATGCCCCAAAATTTCTGATATCCAATTTTGTGACGAATAACATTAAGTTTGACATATAAATTATTTTAAAAAAAATTTTTGCATTCGGCACTGCGCAAAACAGTGGTTTTTATTTGGTATGAAGAATTGAGACATTTTAGCGCAATGTGCCGAGTGCCAAAATTTTTTTTAAAATAATTTATTTGTCAAACTTAATGTTATTCGTCACAAAATTGGATATCAGAAATTTTGGGGCATATAACTGTTTTCGTCACTAGACTTTTACCTCGTAAAGAGGTTTTTTTTATAAGATCATACATTCGGAGAAATCATGATCTTCAGTTCCGGTTTTTGTAGCTTTGTTTTGTGAGTTCTTTTTAACTTCAAACAAAAAAATATCTTCAGAGTCGATGTCAATTTTACTGTGTAAACTGTCTTCGCTTTTTGCGTTGTCCGTGTCAACTATTCTACTGAGTCCGTCTGCTAACGCATTTTCCTTTCCTTTTATAAAGGATAAGTAGAAGTCAAATTCGTTTAACTGAATTTTCCAACGTTGTAGTTTTAAATTTGGCTCTTTTAAATTATTCAGCCATACTAATGGCCTGTGGTCCGTTTTTATAACGAATTTCCTTCCGTATACATAATATTTAAAATGTTTTGTGGCCCAATAAATTGCTAGGAGCTCTTTTTCTATCGTACTATAGTTAAGTTCGTGGGTCTTTAGTGTACGGCTAGCATAACAAATTACTTTGTCATCTTGCATTAGAACTGCACCTAGAGCGTAATTACTAGCGTCAGTGACCACTGTAAATTGCTTTTTAAAGTCAGGATATACCACTAAAGGATCGCTTGTAATTAGTAATTTAAGTTTATCGAATGCTTCCTTATACTCCTCATCGCATATATTTACTCTTGTGTGTTTTTTTAAATATTTAATAAGGGGCTGTGCGACTTTAGCGTAGTCTTTAATATACCGTCTTAGGTAACCCGTCATGCCCAAAAAGCTCTTAATCTGTTTCTGATTTGATGGCAGTTTTATTCTATTAATTGCATCAATTTTTGTTTAACTAGGCTTGAGCCCTTCCGAATTGACAATGTGACCTAAAAATTCGATCTCCGTTTTGGCAAAATGACATTTGTCGATTTGGAGTTTTAGGTTGGAATTCAGTAAACACTGAAATATTGTAGTAATGTGCTCAACATGTTCTTCTATACTTTTAGAAAAAATGAGAACATCGTCCATATATACTAAACATATTCGACCTATGAAAGGGCTAAGAAGATTATTCATAAGACGCTGAAAGGTGGATGGCGCATTTCTTAGACCGAATGGCATACGTAAAAACTCGTAATGGCCGTTGGTAGTAGAGAATGCTGTCTTGTGCACATCAGCAGGATTCATTTCAATCTGATAGAACCCTTTCGCAAGGTCTAAGGTACTGAAAAATTGGCATCCTCCTAATTTGTCGAATATTTCGTCTATATTAGGTATAGGGAACCGATCCTCGATAGTTTCTTTATTTAACTTTCGGTAATCGATGACTAACCGCCATTTATTTAGATTTGAGGCATCTGCTTTTTTCTGTACCACCCAAAGCGGACTGTTATACGGACTTTTAGAGTGCCTGATAATTCCCTGTTTAAGCATTTCATCGATTTGTCTGTTAACCTCATCTTTATGTATCTCTGGATACTTATAGGCTTTTGAGTAGCAAGGGATATCATTCTTCGTTATAATACTGTGTTTGATTTCACTTGTAAAAGTTAATTGTTGGCCTTCTTTATAAAAAAGACAATCGAATTTGTCTAATAGCTGCTCCAGCAGAAATCTAGTTTGTTGGTTTAATGCATTCGTTTGATTTAGGCTGTTTATAGCCACATGTTTATCGATATTATTTTGGCTTTCCTGGATGAATAGTTTTAGAGAAACGTCATTGATTCTCAACTGTCTGTTAGGATAATCGATAATTGCACTTAGGTCATTAAGCAGGTTTCCTCCAATTAAGCCATCAAAATTTTGGTGAAAATTATATTCGAAAAATTCACACCAATAGTTATCTGAATTAAATTCCTTAAAGCATGGAAATCTGCACAGTTTATTGATTTTAATTATGTTTCCTAACGCTCTTATTTCTATATCGATATCAGATTTCCATTTTGGATTACACACATTTTCGTTTATGATGCTGAACTCGGCTCCAGTATCAATAACAAACTTGAGTGTCCCCAAATGGATTTTAATTATTATATATGGTAGACCTTTGACTCCTCTAATTGAAAATTTACACTTGATTGATTCATGTCCATGGGCTCAACAGCTGGCTTGTTTTGTGCAGAACTTTGGCTGTTTCTGCTATTTGTTGAAAGTCTTGTACTAGTGCTAGCTGAAATATCATTCGTCTGTCTTTGAGTTTCTTGGGTTTTAGAGTAATTATTTCTTTCATAACTTCTGCCAGATCTGAATGAATTATTTTGCTGACCCTTGTTAGACTCCTCTGTTTGTGGTGCAGTGGTTAGTTGTTCATTCGAATTTTGGTTATCGTCACTAAAATCTTGGACTTGCGAGTGGACCCAAAAATCGTGTAATTTTCCTGTCGAGCGTCCTCAATTATTTTATAAGCGTCATCGAGAGTATCTGGATTTCTAGCGAAAATCATTGTTTTGGTCGGCTCGGGTAAATTGTCTCTGAAAACGCGCAAGGAGATCCGATTAACCTCGCTTGTGCTGAATGTCTGGTCGTTATGAGTAAGTATTCGGTTATGTAAGCGGTTTGCTATATCATTAATTTTATCATAGTATTGTTCTATAGTAGAATCGACCCTACATAGCTTTAACATATCCATTAACGTGTCACTATTCTCTTTTTCTCCGAAATGTTTCAGCAAGATTTCTTTAAGTTTATTCCATGACACAACTGTACCATATCTATGAATAACTGGTCTAGAAATACCTACACATTTATTTCTTATGAAGCCATATAAAATTTTGCGTGTATTTTGATCGAAATTTTCAAACATTGGTATAATAGCTTCGATTTGTGAAATAAAATCTGGTAGTTGGTTCGAATCAGTACCATCAAAATTTTGCACATTTTTCAAGCAGTTCAAAGTTAAATTGAAAGCGTTCATACCGTTTGCATCCATTTTTGTAATCAGGTTTACCCTAAAAGAGTTGTTGAACAAATACCTTTTTACTTTGATTTCTTTTCATAAACTTTTTTCTTTGTTTTGTTCCACGGTTAGCAAGTTCTTGTGTTAAAGCTTCTGACTCCCAGGCGGTCGTCCAGTGTTTGTCTATTAATAGCTGCGGCCGTTCGTAGAGATAAGACGAGCTTTTTTTGTATGTTGTCTTATTCCCTTTTAAGAGCTTATTTGTTTTTCTCAGCTTAACACGTGTGAGATAAAAAAGAAATATCCACGTGCACTTTGATAATGTTTGCTTTTAAAGCAAGTTTCCAAATTGAATTGACTTGATGTCCGATTTAAGCAACATTGGTTAATATTGCTTCTTTTCTCCCTTCCTTAATCCTCGTCGCCAGTTATGTATAACGATTTGGGCTCTCTTGGCACGGTTCAAATCGCCGAAAAATATGTAGATTTATGTTGTAGACTTTTTGTTAATTTAAAGTAAGCTTTATTCAAGAAGTAATTCAACTGTTCGTATTGGTCGTGATCTTAAGACTAACTTAAGTAATAAGCTTCGATGCAGCTCAAGCTTGTATGCATCCAAAGCTCAAAGCTCATAGCTGTATACATATCTGTTATTATGTTAACTTATTTATGTATGTGTATTTAACATAAAATAATATGTATGTATGCATATATGACAATATTGGTTACAAGATATGCCGATGCCTTTTCACCAAAACTGCTGTCTCTCGCCTTTACACGTTCCCAAGCTCTATTAACCAATACCGTATCTGCCTTATGACGATCACTCAAGTCCTTGTGTTGATCGTATGCAATATCATGTACCCTACAGGCTTCGTCCAACGGATTTATTCCACGATCGCCCCGCTTCAAACGTTTTTCTAGATTTGTACCAGGACCACAGAAATTATAACCAGGAAGGTGTGCTTCAACTGGCAACACATTAATTAATTTGTTGACAAGACCACTGCCCTGGTTACAGTTTAAATTATGACTGACATGATTATAAAAACGTTTACCCATTTTATGGTTGTTTATTCATCAATTGTTTCTCATTGAATGAAAACATTGTAATGAAGGATGCGAACAAAATATCTTTGTTAGAAACATTGATGGTGGTGATGTTGTGAAAAAACTACCTCCACGTCATAGTACTCTCTTACCCAACACAATAAGAGCACTCATTGTCGGTCCATCAAACTGTGGTAAGACCAATCTAATGTTCAGTCTAATTGAGAGTCCAAATGGATTGAAGTTTGAAAATATTTATGTGTTTTCAAAGAGTCTATACCAACCCAAGTATGAGTACTTGGAAAAACTAATCAAACCAATTAAGGGTATGGGCTATCACACATTCTCACAGAATGAGACAGTTTTACTACCCAACGAAGCTAAAAATAATTCTATTATGATTTTCGATGATGTGGCATGTGAAAAACAAGATAATATTCGTACATATTTCTGTATGGGACGACATAAAAATATTGATTCATTTTACTTATGTCAAACTTACACCCATATACCAAAACATCTTATACGTGATAATGCAAACATGATTATTATGTTTAAACAAGATGACCTAAATATGCGGCATATATATCGTGATCATATTAATACAGATATGAGCTATGATTCATTCATAAAAATTTGCCAAAAATGTTGGGATGATAAATATGGTTTTTTGTTAATAAGTAAAGATGATGATATGGATAAAGGACGTTATAGAAAAGGTTTCGGTCAGTTTATTATCATTTTAAAAAATTTCAATATAAGATTGGATAAACAGGATATTCATCTCAGTTTAAAATCAGATTTCATAATTACCAGATCATTAACACTACCGATAAATGGAAACAGCTCCATTATAAACACAAACTATTTCCCTCCCATCGAATTGAATGGGCAACATAAGTGTGCACTGATTGACTTTCATATGTACAACTCAATCCCCAATGTTGATGCAAACAACAATCTTTTTCACATTGGTGATCAAGTAATCACAATTCCCATCGGTTCCTATGAACTCGAAGATATTGCCGAGTTTATTTATTCTAAGCTAAAAGATACTGACCTTGCAAATACAGTTAAAATTAAAGGTAATAATAATACACTCCAAGTGGAGGTCTTCAGCAGCAAACAATCGATATTCTTTAATAAGGAAAGATCAATTGGTCAATTGTTTGGCTTCAAACAAATAGTACTCCCATCACATCCAACTAAAACTTATCTATCTGATCAACTTATCAATAATTTTAAAATTAATACGATTCGTTTAGAATGCAACATTGTTAGTGCTTCATATGTAGATGATGTGGCAAATCATGTGTTGTATGAGTTTGGTATTAATGTTCCTCCAGGCTATAAAATGAGTGTGACACCTCACAATCTCATTTATTTACCAGTCAGCTGTAGAGAAATAAGTACTCTATCAATACGCATAACTGATCAGTGCGGGAATTTGGTGAACTTACGTGGTGAAAACATAACAATTCGCATACATTTACGAAAGATAGAATGATTATATACAATAAAAGGTTGGGTATATACTCTCAACCTCACACTACTAATTACAAAGCTAAAGGAAGAGGATCAAAGCTGAAGAGAAGTGCGCTCACATTAAAAAATAAATTGTTTTTAAAATCATTGGGATTCATACTTCGAGTATAACAAGGACGGAAACAAAATGAATGAAATTTTAAATGTTCGGGAAAAACCTTTCTCAGATGAAAGTATTTCGAATAAAGAATACCACACCTATTCATCTTATCAACAATCATTTAAGCCAAATGATGAAATTCGAATTACAATCCAAAATCAAGACCTGTATGTGTTACCTCATGAGAGTTTTCTTAATTTTCAAGGAACTATTAAAAAAGTAACAGCCGAAAACACTGCTACATTAGATGGTGTTAATGCTGCATTTAAAAATAATTGTATGGCATACTTTTTGGATGAAATAAGATATGAAATAAATGGTTGTGAGATTGATAGAACGCGGTTCGTTGGTATCACTACAACCCTCAAAAACTATCTCTCATTGACTAACCTTAATAGTCGAATTCTTCAAAATGCTGGATGGGGTGGAGGAAATGATATCCAATCAACAGGTCATTTTAACTTTTCCATTCCCCTTAAATATTTGTTGGGATTTGCCGAAGACTATACAAAGGTTATGTTAAACTGTAAACAAGAACTTGTATTATTACTAACCAAAAATCTGGATGACGTGTATTACAAAACTAGGGGTAACCAAACACATCAATTAGAAATGACAAATATATCTAGGAAAATTCCACATGTAACTCCAAGTGATGTTGCAAATATAAAAATGTATGATATTATAAAAAGTGGTGTTAATCTATCGCTTGCATTCCGCAGTTGGGACTCATATGTCAATCCCAAACTAGTTCAGGGAACACATCATGTTTGGAATGTTAAGCTAGCTGCTAACAGAGAACGTCCCCGGTTTGCAATAATAGCCTTTTCAGTAGATGGAACGCTAACAACAAACAATTTATCAAACTTGAAAGTACACTTGAACTCTGATACATATCCCTATGATGATTTAAATGTTGATTTTAGTCAATGACGTTTCGCTCACCTGTATGAAATGTATGCAAAGTTCCAAACTAGTTACTACAATCGTGAAGCAGTTCCATTTTTAACACCATCACATTTTAAAAATAAGGCACCAATTGTTGTCATAGATCTTTCATATCAAAATGAAACGGTAAAATCTGGTCCCATTGATGTGAGAATTTCAACGGAGCTAAGGGAAGTAAGCCACCCAAATACCCAAGTACATTGTCTACTCATACATGATCGCTTAGTTGAATACAATCCATTGAGTGGTTTAGTTCAAAGAATTGATTAACAATATACACATACAAAATGGTTGAAGATATTGTTTCGATTGATGTTCAAGGATTTTTTGATAATTATAACAAGTTTGTTCTAAAGGAAATTGGAAAAGTATTTAATAATGATTCGAAACTTGATAATCATTTTATTATACGAGCACCATATAACTTTGATCAAGTAGATAAAAAGTCACGAAAAATTGCCACTTGGTTAACTAAAAATCATCACAAAATTCACTGAAATGATGGAATAAACTATTTCACTCAAACACGAAATTATCTGAGGAAAATAACTGCAGGAAAAGAGATCTTATGTAAGGGTATTGAAAAGAAAAGATTTCTGGAAATATTTTTAAGAGAACCACATCTGGTTGATGTTGAGGAGCTTGGATGTCCACAACTAGAGACTGTAATGGAAAATCAGTTCCCGTTTTGTTCAATACATCATCGTGAAGGAGTTTGTGCACTAAATAATGCATACAACATTTTGAAATTTTTTAATGATATAATGGTATAAGAAGTCAACATATACATCATTTATATTTTGAGTTTCAAAGCGAACACAACTACTACATTGGGAAACTAATAAAAAAAATGAATGGAGACAACAACAACAACTACAATGGTACAATTGTTAATGAAATTAATACTTTTCTTGAACAATTTGGTGACGAAATATTTGGAGAGCATTTACACTTTCTTCGGACTTCAAGGAATATGTTCATGGATAATGGAGGACAACAACTTATTACATCAATTCATGGCAAACATTACATATTCTGTGAATGATCAAATGACAACGTTGAGTCAGGTCGAGACACATGTGCCTGCTATTTCTACGAAGATCGAATGAGTGTAGCTAGAAAATTAATTTCAAAATATGTCGACTTAAGGAAAAGAGAAAAACTAACTAATTTTCCTAATACTTATTGTAGTCAATTAAGGAAAACATTGTAATACCCAAATAAACAGTAAAAAAAATAAAAATTGGTGACCACACAAACAGATGTGTTTAAAATTTAACTAGAGGTTTGGGATGGGATAGAGTCATTAAATGTAATAGTACATTCAATAAATTACTACAAAAAGGTTGAGATTCCCTTTAGACCTCTAAAAGGTTGATATTTCCTTTGCACCTGCAAATCATGTTTTTCTACTAGAGAAAAGGAATATTTCAAGTATATAAGGAGCCTCCTTTTGAAGAAATTTTCAGTACAAAAGACGATTGCAACATACAAGGAAATATCTTTAAATTTAAAAGAAAATGTCACGCCGCACACGTCACTCAACAAAAACCATTGTGAATTACATCACATGGTTTTTGAAAGATTATGGAGAACGTATCTTCATGGAGCACTATTGTCGGCTTACGGAGCTAAGAAGCAGAATTCAGGATGACAGCTATTTTGATGTTGTGGAATCCAGGTTTGGTTTCCATTCTGCTCACTGTCCATGGGCCATTGATGATGTCATTTGTTCACCAAATAATTGTCGTTGTGCAATTATCGATGAAAATGAACAGGAGGCCAATTACATCATTGAAGAATATATGAGAATATATTATCATCACAATTATAACAATTATGATTAAGAAATATACATACAATAAAAATATATATCTAATTTCTTAAAACAAGCAAAACAAGCAACAGTAAGAATACTGTCATCGACAACTCAACAACAATAGCAATATTCTTTTCATTTTTTATTGGTTGAGGGTCTCTCTTACAAGCAGTGTGTGGGGTCTATTACCTGTTAGGGATCATTTATGACCTCTTAATTAGGAGTCTGTCCCGTAGCTGACCCGTGCCTGTCCCGTACCTGACCCGTGTCTGTCCCATGCCTATAAGGATCATCATTTATGACCACTTAATTAGGGAGTAGGGGGTCATTATGACCAATTAGGGATCAGTTAAACCCCCACCCTCTACACATTCTAACCCTTTTCCCACGCTTTTGTCAACAACTCATTAACATATTAATGACTTTTGACCTATTTTTACGATCAATCACAACAACTCATTAACATATTAATGACATTTGACCTATTTTTACGATCAATCACAACAACTCATTAACATATTAATGACATTTGACCTATTTTTACGATCAATCAATAAAATTTTATGACTTTTGACCCTTTTTAATTGATTAATCAATAAAATTTAATGACTTTTGACCCTTTTTAATTGATTAATCAATAAAATTTAATGACTTTTGACCCTTTTTAATGAGCTCTTAATGAGCTTTAATGACTTTTGTCCCTTTTTAATGAGCTCTTAATGAGCTCCCCACCCACCCCCACCCCTAATCTGTGCTGGAACCCGCATTTATATACTACTCATATATGTAAATGGGGAAAGTAGTAGTATGGCCTAGTAGGCGACGTACATTCAGGGTCTACGACCCTAACGTCATGGGAGACGTTGATGGCAATCAGCGTAAGGAGTATGAAAAGGAGGTGGGACGAGAGGTGGAATCCAAGTTAAATAGTGGATGTGAGAGCAAGTTAGGTATGCCGAGTGAGAGTCTGGAGGACCTAGTTAAGAAAGTGTTGAGGATGCAGATAGAAGAAAAGACGAAGGAGTCGAAGATTGATGCTCACAGCTTTGCAAACGTTTTGCCGAATTATGATGGCGAGTCGATCCCAGTGGAGCAGTGGTTTGACAATTTTGAGGAGCACGCGGAAGCATATGGGCTAACGGCTACTCAGAAATATGTGCAAGCGCGAGGAAAAATGATAAAATTGGCTAAATTGTTTTCAGATTCGGTGACGGTCAGCACGTATGGACAGCTAAAACACGAAGTGGTTAGTGAATTTAGGCGTACTATGAGATCGGCAGATGTCGATAGAATGCTCAATCAAAAGAAAAAAAAAAACAAGGAGAGTCTTTTCGAGGATACGTTTTCCAGATGAAGGCGATTGCAGATATGGGTAAGGTGGACTTGGAGTCTGTGATTGAGTACATTGTTGATGGATTAGAGATGAAGATGGAGTACAAATTTAGCATGTACAATTGTAAATCGCTTAAAGAACTGATAGAGTTGCACGAATTGTATGAGGTGAAATGCAGGCCAGATTATATAAATAAGGAACGATTTAATGAGAAGGCTAGCACAAATAACGAAAGAAATTTCGGTTGCTTTAATTGCGGCTCCCGAGATCTTGCAAGGAGAGATTGCCAGGAGACAGTAAAACGTTTTAAATGTAACCAAAGTGGGCACATCTCGAGGGATTGTCAGGCAGGCCAGGAACAAAGAATAAATCTTCTTTGTGAAAGTTCCCGAATTAAGACAGTCGTAGTCAACGGCGTGGAGGTGAAGTTCTTGGTAGACACTGGAGCAGACAAGACTATAATAAGATTGAGCGTAATGAAGAAGATCAAAGATGTTAAGATGGTGCAATGCAGCTGTGCGGCTTAGGAGAGGTTATTACCAACCCGGTAGGATGTTTTAGAGCAGAGCTAGAAGTGGATGGGATTCGCTTGACGCTCCGCATTGTGGTTGTGAATGATAAAGATATGGTGTATGATGCATTGCTGGGCTTCGATCTGATGAGCAAGTTTTCAGTGAAGTTATCTCCAGAAGGTTTTAATTTTTCTGAGTTGGAAGGCGAATCAGAGAAAAAGAATGAGATGAGTGGTATTTACAGTATTGCAGCTATGGAGCCGGAGATAGATGTCCCTCATCAGTTCAAGAATCAGGTGAAGGAGTTAATTAAAAATAGTATACATAATGGCGCGCCAGCGGAATGTCCAGTAATGATAAAAATCACTCCAGATGGAGAAATAGCGCCGTACCGTCAGGCTCCGAGTCGTCTTGCTATCGCTGAGGAGGAGGATGTTAATAAACAGATCAATGAATGGTTGGAGGCAGAAATAATAAGAGAGTCAACGTCGAATTTCGCAAGTAGATTGCTTTTAGTTATTAAGAAAGATGGCAGTCGCCGTATCTGTGTTGATTTTAGAAAACTGAATTCGATGGTTTTGAGGGACTGTTTTCCCGTGCCGATTGTAGAGGACGTTTTGGATAAACTACAACAAGCAAAATGGTTTACAGTTATGGATTTGGAAAAAGCGTTCTTTCACGTCCCGATTGATGAGGGTAGTAAGAAGTATACAGGATTCATAACCAAGAGTGGTCTGTATGAATTTAATAGGGCGCCGTTTGGTTTTCGAAATTCATCAGCGGTGTTTGTTCGTTATGTCAATCACGTGTTTCAAAAACTGATGAATATGGACATACTCGATATATATATGGACGACATTATAATATGGAGGCATTGAGAAGATGAAGTTGGTTTTAGAGGAAGCAGCCGAATATGGATTAAGGATTAAGTGGAAAAAATGTCGTTTTTTGCAGAACGAAATTAATTTTTTAGGACATTATATAAAAGATGGAAGCATATGGCCAGGAAAGGAAAAGACAACTGCGGTAAATAGCTTTGAAGTGTCGAAGAACGTCAGAATGGTGCAGTCATTTCTTGGATTAACTTGGTTCTTTCGTAAATTTATCAAAGATTATTCATTGATCGCCAGGCCGCTGACAGATTTGCTGCGTAAAGATGTGCAGTTTAAGATGGACGAGTTGCAAATTAAAGCGTTTAATCAGCTAAAGATGGCGTTAACATGTGAGCCGGTATTAAAATTGTACAATAGAGATGCGAGAACGGAGGTTCATACTGATGCATCGAAAAATGGATTCGGGGGAGCTCTTCTACAATGGTCAGACGGAAAATTACACCCGGTCATGTTCTGAAGTAAGAAAACATCGGAGGCTGAGACTCGTTTGCATAGTTATGTTTTGGAGGCAAAAGCAGTGTACTTGGCGCTGAAGAAATTCAGACGTTATGTGCTAGGGGTGAAGTTTAAATTAGTGACTGATTGCTTAGCGTTTCAGCAAACAATTATGTATGTAGCAGAATGGGTCGTATACTTCCAGGATTTTCAATTTCAGGCGGAGCATCGTGCAGGGGACAAGTTGAAGCATGTTGACTGTCTTAGCCGGTATAGTCACATCATGTCGGTGACGATGGAAGTGACAGCACGAATTAAGAAAGCACAGGAGAAGGATGAAATGATTAAGGCAATAACAGAAATATTAAAAAACAGTAGCTATGAAAGTTTCAAATTAAAAGGAGGTTTGATGTATAAAGAGGTCGGAGGTAACGATCTTTTGGTGGTGCCAAAGCTGATGGAAAAAGATATTATAGTTGAGGCTCACAGTGTGGGTCATTTCGCCCTGCAGAATACGATGCATGTAGTAAGGCAAAATTATTGGATATCTCATTTGGAGCAGAAGGTAATGCAAGTAATGAAAAATTGTGTCAAGTGCATAATATTCAATAAGAAGCTTGGGAGGAAAGAAGGGTACCTACATTATATAGAGAAAGAAGATCAGCCGCTTCACACGTTACATGTTGACCATTTAGGCCCAATGGACGCAACGTCAAAGATATATAAGTATATATTTGCAATGGTGGATGGGTTTACAAAGTTTGTCTGGCTATTTCCAACAAAGACAACAAGTTGTGAAGAAGTAGTAAAGAAGATTGAAACGTGGTCAGATGTTTTTGGTAATCCAATTCGTGTGGTATCGGATAGAGGTGCTGCATTTACCGCCAACCAATTTGCGGATTTTATTAAGACAAACAATATAGAGCATGTTCTAGGAACAACAGGAGTACCAAGAGGCAATGGGCAAGTTGAACGGGTAAATCGAGTCGTGTTGTCCATTATTGCTAAGATGTCGGCAGAAGATCCAACCAAATGGTATCAAGCAGTACCGTTAGTTCAGAAGGCGATTAATTCGCACGTCCACAGCACAACGAAAAGGACACCTTTCGAGCTAATGTTCGGGATTAAGATGAGGAACAGAATGTTGGATGACATTAAGAAGTGTTTGGATGAGGAACTATATGAAGGTTTTGAGGAGAAAGGCAGGGATTCGAGCACAAGAAGAATATAAAAATCATTTTGATAAAAAAAAAGAACAAAAGAGCATGGGTATAAAGTAGGAGATTTGGTGGCGATTCGTCGTACACAATTCGTAGCTGGGAGAAAATTAGCAAGTGAATTCTTGGGGCCATACGAAGTGACGAAAGTAAAGCACAACGGGAGGTATGAGGTGCGCAAGGCTGCGGATACAGAAGGACCAATAAACACCTCCACAAGTGAAGACCATATGCGGTTATGGGCATACGTAATGGAAAACGAAGAGATGGAGTTTTCAGAACCTGATGAGTCTTAGCAGAAATAATATAAATGAAAGAGATAATGTTGACGATAATAGGAACGGAACATGAAGACGACAGGGTTGATGTTTGTGGTAAATACAATGATGGTGACGACGACATTGGAAACGGATATTGGTCAATGAGAAAGGGAAACGGAAGAATATGAAGTAGAATGGCGAAACGGGCAGTGAAGAAGGTTATCTGGATGGTCAGGATGGCCGAATGTAAATGGGGAAAGTAGTAGTATGGCCTAGTAGGCGACGTACATTCAGGGTCTACGACCCTAACGTAGCTCGACAGAGAGCTCAGTTCAACGTGAAACATTAAAAGAATTATACCGCTGTGAAATTACTTAGTTTTGTGTTGGTCTACATTTCAAATACTCAATCCAAGAGTTGAATATTTATTCATTCTTACATTTATATTCAACTACACAAAACTAATAAAACCAGATAAATTTTTTCGCCTACATTATCATCTTAAGAACCAATGCTCGAATTATTTTCCGCTGTCCTATTTATATTTAATTTTTTTCTAATGTGAGTGCTGGAATCACACATTGCATTGCATACACATCGACGAGCGCGAGAGCAAGCACGAGCGCTCTCGAAAATAAAGATTTTCATAACAGTGTGAAACAGTATTATACGAATTGTTTCGAGTCACACGACGGCTTAGCTTCGGATCAATGAATAACTCTTATGGAATTGAAATCATGTCTTGAAAAACACACACATGTGTGTAAATAATAACAATATCAAGTCATCAGTATGAAGTCTCTAAACACAATATAAAATGTTATTGTCTACTTTGATCAAACTTTACAACCCGGCCAAAACCGACAACGTGCGCAACCCCGCAGACCATGTCCACACAGGATCTTCTCATTAAACATCATGAATCTTCAAACTCACAACATCTTCTACACAACCAGCATTACGTATTCATACTCATTCATAAGCACATCCAAAAGTCGTCATAAAGGTCCTCACCATCGAAAATTTATAATCGTTATCCTCAGCATTTCCATTGACATATCCTAGTCTTCTTCAAATATATATATCTTAAAAGTGATCTAAATCTACATCGGACTCCTCCAAGTCATCTAGTGGAACCCGACACTAAAGTTTCATCTTTTCAGACGAGTATACAGATCTATAGAACTTTTGTGCTATTTGAGCATGTGGAATAAATATCCTCCACAAGATATCTGTAATTTGCCAAGACTTTTTTTTAACAATAAAGTGACCCTAAAAGCTGGGCTCTAAATTTCAAGAGGTACTGGTACTTTTTGCCTGATTATCAACCATCACAAGGTCTCCTGCATTATACAAAGTTGGTTTGCCATGTTTGGCGTTAAACCGCTTCTTCGCGTCAGCTCGACTTTTATTGGGCTGTGTTCCTTAGCTTTTGTAATTCAGTATCTGTTAATAATCTCTGTTCTTGATCTTGAACCACATTCGTCAAAGTATTTTTTAAAATATCTCTGGGCTCATAACCGTAAAGCAATTGCAAAGGAGAGCATTTAGTTGTATCATTCCTCATTGTATTTATGCCCCACTGAATTGACCTTAAATGTTCATCCCACTTGACGCAATTTTCATTCATAGGCAACAACATTGATAAAACGATCCGATTCATTCTCTCCGTGTTCCTCCTCTGTTCCGTGTTCCATTTCCTCTCTGTGTTCGTACCGCATTAAGCATGTGTCTGATATTATACGATTTACAAAACTTCGCAACATATCTTATAAAAAACCTCTTTACGTGGTAAAAGGCTAGTGACGAAAACATTTTCATGCCATGATTCATTCTGATATCCAATTTTGTGACGAATAATAAATTTAAGTTTTACATATTTAAAATTTTTTTTTTTTTTAATTTTCACATTAGGCGCATTATTAACCAGACGTCCCTGAGCATGTAGTAGATACTACATTGAGGTCCCTATTAGGGTCATAAAGCCTCCCAATTGCCATGAAAAGTTCATGTTTTGCTTGATGGTCTTAAAATTTTTATTAACCTCAAACCTGGATGTTTTGAGTGTGCGCACGCGTTTCTTGATCCACGAAGTTTTGCGAATGGTTCACTGTCTGGTGAACGAATACCTCCTCCGCCAAACAGTTGTAGGCCTTCCAGCAGTTACACATGATGGTAGTCCCATTTATAATTTCGAGCAATGTCCCTGCGTTCCGGCATTCATCAGCCAAAATGCAGAAGCCGACACATTCTTTCTCTATGCCCCCGAACACCCAATGGCCTTCTACCAATCGACCGCGATTATACTTGCCCACCTTGGTCTCGTCAATCTCGACAATGTTTCCAGGTCCTCCAATTTGCACACGACTATTTCTTTGGCTCCAGTCAATATACACTTCCCGTAAATAGCTCTTCCAATCGATGATTGCTTGACGACTCCATCCAATCTACTCCCCCAATGCTTGCGTCTCTCCCTTCAACCGCAAGCAATCCCTGATGATGAAGGCACATATCTCCGGTATTGGTTTTTGTGCCTTTTCTTTCGTACACTTTCCTGAAATCTGCAAAGCACTCTATCACTACTTTTTTTGTATTGCTGGTGCATATGGGATGCACGGCAGCGGAAAAAAAACATTGTCTCGTCCCAAAACCCAAGAGAGCAAAGAGCACCACACTTCGGACAAATGAGTTTAAGTTTTATAATGTTATGATCGCGTAGGAAGTCCATCAATTCACTTTTAGTAAAACGGATCACCTCCGTAGAGGTCACTGCACAACCTGAACACTACAATTTTATTTATTGCGAAAAAATTTTCGTACTGATCCCGTGAGAAAAGTGTTGGAAAACGCGCAAAAATTATCGTTCAAATTTATCGAAAGTAACCATTAAAAGCTAAAAACAACCGTGAAAAACACAAAACAAACATAAAAAAAAAGTTCATGTTGTATTAAAATCCTATCCCGGGCCGAACTAAGAGTGTCACTCGTACCGTGCCTAGAGTCAGCCTGGCTGAGGACCCGGGTTAAAAGATAGTTCAGTCGCTAACGGTGGGCTCAGGCAAGTGGCGACCGCCTGTTCTAACCAGCCTTATCCGGGCATGCGGACCTCTACTCGGATGAACACCACATATGTCGCACTACTCGTGGGACCATATATGGATAACGTTAAGAAACATCTTAAACCCCAGCAGGATCTCCTTGCGGAAAGTGTTGCTAGACACTTTCAGGACCACCACCTCGATAGGGAGCGGCCCTCCAACGTGGTAGACCAACCTCCACGTCGCCAGACTCCAGGCGCAGGAGGCCGCACTTGCTAAGGCGAAAGAGCCAAGGCATGCGGCAGTCCAAGCCAGGGCACCGGCTCACAAAAGGTCGATCAGAACGCTGACACTGCCAACCGACACCCTTAAAAGGGTGCGAGAGTTATACATTTATCCTCACTTACCTCTTCCCCACTTCTTAATCGTAAGCTGTCAACGCCCTCACTATTATCGCTAATGCACCATGGCCTTCAGTCCACTCTAATGTAATCAAAGCCGGACCACTCTAATATAAATATTCCATGCCAGTATAATAACGTAAACATAGCTGAACCAAAGAACACTTTGGACACCACACACTACAATGTAAACATAAAGGCATCTTATAGAATAATGTTACAAGTCAATGATTGTATCGCAAGAGTTTCAGTTTATACTCAACCCCGAATCAAACCACTTCAAAATAAATATATATTAATTATTACGAGTGCCGTATTTGTTTCATTTATGCATGTTTCATTTATTGTGAACTTAAAACATATAAGTGGCGCTGCGGGACCAGCTGCCACGCAAAAACCTGAAGTGGCCGCACAAGTTAAGGCAGTACACAAGGATGCCTCAGTAGCGGGACAGCAGGAAGCTCTAGATGAGCGTCTGGCATATCCGCAGCAGCATCAGCCAGGATGTCCACCTCCTCAGCGTCCACTGTACCTCGCGCGACCTATGCGTCTGTCGCGAAAAATGTTAAAGTGCCCTTGTTACCTGTGGACTATCCCCGGGTAAGCCTCAGTCATGGGGACTTGTCCGCGCTCGAGGAGGTCCTCCTGGATGAAGTCATACTGACAGGATGGGACACTGCCGTCTCTTTCACTGGCATTCATTTCCGTGTGGGCCACCTAGTAATTGACTGCACAGATGAAAATTCGGCAGACTGGCTGATGACTGTAGCGTCGAGACTACAGTCATGGAAGGGATTACCCCTTGACTGTAGAAGGGGGGATGACATTCCGTCACCCCATAATATCACCATCTACTGCCCGAGAAGTGCGAATCGGGAAACAAACGACTTGCTGGCTTTGCTGAGCAACCAGAACAAGATCGACACCGACGCATGTTGGATCATTTCAAGGAGAAACGATGGCGGAGGAGCCCTGTTAATGCTAGGCATTGACGAGGCATCCAAGGACGACATTGTGTCGAGAGGCCACCAACTCTTCTTCCGCTTCGGGACAATACCCGTAAGCGGATTGAAGAAAGGGGCAGAGAAGGTTGGCACGGCCCCACCAGCCGAAAAGGAAAAAGCCGTGGAGGAGAATACCCCTCCGGCCGAAATAGACCCATCTCCTGCAGCGGTTAGTGAGTCCTGGGTTCGTCAGGCGGATCCTACCAATCCGCTGGAGGATCTGGCTGAGGATGAAGACCTGGCGGATCTAACACTGGACCCTGCTATGGCTGCGGAGATAGGGGAGCAAATGGCCATGTCGTCCCAGGAGCTCTCGGATGAACTGGAAGCAGCGGAAGTCACCCTGACGGCACGCTATGACGAGGAAGACTCCATGCCCCCCTCATCATGTGACATGGAGCCGATATTATAGTGCGATGACAAAAGTCATCGGCACTAAACTAGCCCAGGTAAACATCCACCGTGCGAAGGCGGCCTCGGCCGTCTTAGCCAGGATGTTCACCAACCAACACCTTGGGCTAGCTCTGGTACAGGAGCCATGGTTCAACGATGGCATCAAGGGCCTGTACACAGCGGACTCCAAAGTAATTTGGGATCAAAGCGACCCAGTACCTAGAACATGTACTATGGTTAGAAAATGTATTAATTATACTATCCTTTTAGAATTCCTTAGCAGGGACCGCGTACCTATAGCAGTGCAGATGGTCGAACATGCCCGTACCATCATAGTGGCCTCAGCGTACTTCGCGGGAGTTGGAGCCTGTCCGCCACCAGAAGTCGTTGGGCTGGTAGCACACTGCACCAAGTAAAAGCTCCCCCTCATCATCGGGTGCGATGCCAACGCACATTACGAGATTTGGGGAAACACGGACACAAACGCGAGAGGTGAGTACCTTCTTGACTTTGTATTCAGATATAATTTAGAAATTGGTAATGTCGGAACCACACCGACATTCGTAACAAGAATCAGGGAGGAAGACCTGGACATAACCATGATTAGCAGGGGCCTTAAGCCACACCTAAGAAACTGGCATGTCTCCTCGGAGGAATCCTTGTCTGATCATAGAACTATCCTATTTGAACTGCAAGTCAATATGGATAACAGAATACCAGTACGTAATCCCAGGAAAACGAACTGGGATAAGTACAAAACGACCCTACGGCAAAATCTAGCAAGTGAAAGGCCGGGAATACCCCGTTCGCAACTGGATCTGGAAAGAGCTGTACAAAATCTAAACAGTAGCATAATAATTGCATTTGAAGAAAGCTGTCCTCTCGGAAGGAACCGCAAAGTAACAGATGCCCCTTGGTGGAACGATAACCTCGAGAAGCTACGACTCACCACCCGTCGCCTCTTCAACAGAGCGAATACAGACTGTTTATGGACTCTTACAGTGAAATTTCTACCTCCTAGAACAAGGAGATCTGGAAGGCCAAGCGGAAGAGCTATCGAGAATTCTGCGAACGTATAGAAAGCACATCCGAAGGTGCCCGGTTTCATAGGGCACTTTCGAAACGCACACCGTAGGCAAATTTAGCGTTGAAACGAAGGGATGGCACCTTCACTGGTAGTAGCATTGTGAAGCTAGTTTGAGACACACTTCCCGGGGAGCACCCCAGTACAAGAAGATACAGTCGACGCAAGAAGAATGTCGAGGCCAGTGTCTGTCGACTGGAAAATTGCCAAATCGACAGTTACACCAGAACGATTACAATGGGCAATTGGTACTTTCCAGCCCTATAAATCGCCAGACCTTGACATGATATCACCATCCTTTCTACAGCAAGGGCAGGGCATACTCCTCCCCATTCTTAGAAGGATTATGATTAGTAGCCTTGCACTTGGATATATACCAAGTGCGTGGCGTAGAGTTAGGGTGGTCTTTAACCCCAAAGCAGGGAAGAAAGATATCACCAGCCCCAAGTCCTTCAGACCCATCAGCTTAACATCGTTTTTGCTGAAAACACTGGAGAAGCTGGTGGACTACAAGATAAGAAGCACTCTTCTGATGCAAACTCCGCTGCAACCAGCTCAGCATGCATACAGAGCAGGCCGATCCACGGATACGGCACTATATCAACTACACCGCTTTTTAAGCACAGTAGTTGACAATAAGGAGGTGGCCATATGCGCCTTCCTGAATATGGAGGGTGCCTTTGACAACACATCTCACGATGCTGTCAAGGCGGCCATGACCAGGAGGGGCCTAGACACAACCACAGGCAGATGGATTTCCTCACTGCTGGGGTCTAGACAAGCCACTGCAACAGTTCAAAATAGCACTGTTACTGTCACAACCGCAAAAGGTTGTTCTCAAGGGGGTGTTTTGTCTCCACTACTTTGGAGTCTGTTAGTAGATGAACTACTCCAGAAACTTGCCGGCTTCAATGTGAAGTCTACGCTGATGACATTGTCATCATAGCACAAGGCAAATTCGAGGAAACTCTCTGCGACATTGTACAATTAGGACTACGGATAACGAGCGACTGGTGTGGAGAAGTGGGCCTCAACCTTAACCCCGCCAAGACAGTCATCGTTCCCTTCAGTAAAAGGTACAAATTGCAGAGAATGAGGCAAATAACAGCATAATAGAAACAAGTAAGGAGGTTAAGTACCTAGGAGTCACTTTCGACAGTAAACTTAACTTCTGCCCCCATGTGCAAAACTGCTATAACAAAGTGCACTCGAGCACTTTATGCCTGTCGCAGCATAGCCGGGAAATCATGGGGCACATTACCGAAGATTATTAGATGACTATACCTAATGGTAGTCAGGCCAATGCTCACATACGGTGCAAAAGCCTGGGGTGATAGAGCAAAACTCATCACCGTCAAGAAGCAGTGCAGAACAATAACAACTGAATGGACACCTTAGCAGTTTGAGTACAAATTATGAACTGAATTTATTTCTTAAAATCTTAGCCTTAGGTAACTAACATGAAAATCTTAATGTCTAGCTCCTTCCAGTCATTGGAAGGACCCTCAGATAGCTGGGTTCGTATGTGCTGTACACACAAGCCTATCTTTCCTTTCCAGCCGTTCTCATGCGTCTAAAAATAGTTTTATGATAATGCACTACAAGTGCATTTTGTGTTAGATTTTTGTGTGTTTTTTACATTTGTTCGCGTTGGTCAAGTTTTAGTGTCCCGTCACTCGATCGGTGTTTTCGGGACACATTGCTTTTCAAATGCCCTTGTGTTCATGCTTGAACATTCTGCCGGGGGGCAATGAAGGTTCTGGTAGCTGATAGTTTTTTTTTTTTTTTGCATATTTATATTATAGTATATAATAACATTTTTTTTTTTTTTTTTGTTTCTTGCATTTACTTTTCTTAATGCATATACAATTAAAAATAATATTATTACCATGCCAATAATTAGGGACAGATGCCCAGACATGTGATGGAACTTAAGTTCCTTTAACTCTAAGCGAGAATCTTTAATTTCTTTTAACTTAATTTTTAATTGGTCTATTTCCGCTGTATGATTAATTGTAGGAGAATTTAAAGGGTCCCATATTATTTTCGGGACTTCGCCTATTTGACTTATATATATATTCGAGAAAGTTTCATAGATTTCAGAGTGAGGCTTGCCATTAATATCTTATCTTATGTTCTGACTGTACAATCTGAATAAATAGTCAATATGCCTTGATCAGGTAAATTTATTTGTTCCTGTTGTGTGTGTCTGCACCGAATATTTGCTTTAGTGTTCCTTGGAACTTTAAAAAGCCAATTGCCTGTTCTTTCTAATTCAACCCAGTATGATTTTGTTGTCGTCACTGTTTTATAAAGACAATTCGACGGTGTATTTGGTTTAAAAGGTGAAACCTCACATGTGTTGTCATTAGCACTGTTCCACGGCCAACTGCCATCGCATAATCATTTGTTTACTTGCCATTTCTGACATTTCTTTAATGTCGCTTCTGTCATAAGATGATACGAATCTATTGCAAAGTTGTACACTATATATTGTGAGCTTACATCTGCAATTATAACTTGTTCTTGATTTTTTATTGGTATTGGAATTATTTTATACAATTGTGATGGATGCCTGTCAAATAAGGGAATTTTAGCATTTATGACTAGTTTCATGTCAATATAAATCCCTCTTGCGGTTAAAAGAGTGTAAATTTCTTTCAATTCTGTGCCTGTTCTTTTACCAGGTAGCATTAATGAATCTGGTAGCTTGTCTTTTATGCTAGCGATTTCTTTTTGAAGCCGAGCTGGTTTTAAAATGTTTGTACTTAATCTGCCATGATTGACATCAATTAACAGACTTATTATTCCTACTTGTTTTCGTTTACTTCACTGATAGTCTTTTTTTAATAATATTTTCCGTGGAATTTATTACTGAAGTCTGTTTTTTGATTAGGTCGTCTAAATTATGCCGATTATCTAAAAGACTGATCATATTTTCTTCAATTTGTTTTCTATCGTCTGCATCCATTATACCAAACAATATATGATATAATGAGCCCATAAATTCAAAAGGTGCGCGTTTCATTCTTGGGGTGTGTGCCATAAATAACTTGTTGTTTTCTTCCAAGTCATCTATTTGTCTTTGTATGTTATTAAGAACCAAATTACAGTGATCTTCAAAATCATGCAATTTGTTACATACACTTCTCATTTTTTGTATTAAATTTGTACCCTTTTCTATCATTGAAAAATATGTGTCCATGTCATAAAACACAACTAAATCCCAAGAAGAAGTTATAACTTCGATTTCACCCAGCGGATCTAAATATATCGAAGCTGTACTATTGATGTTTTCGATTACTCAATTTTTCTTTACGTTGCCTAATGAAGTTGCATTCGATAGTTGACAAAATAGCATCAGCATTAGCATGGCTAACATGACTCCTATTTTCGGTACTTTAGGCCTATTACGTGTGACTTTTTCTTTTTCAGTATCATTTTCGGATTCCTTTATTCCAATTAGAGGGAATATTTTATTTATTGGTCGTGTAACTAATCCATTTGCTTACATTGATCTTGAGATGCCAGTCTGTAGAATACTTTTCAACCGAGTTAAACATTAGTTGAAGATTGTGGTTTATTTCTCCAATATTGTCATTTGAATGGTATATGACAATATCATCTGCAAAGGCAATGATGTTGTCGTTTTGAGAAAGCAGATCGTTAATGTATAGTGTGAAAAGAATAGGTGCGTTAACTGTGCCCTGTTGGAGACCATTCTCGACTGGGAATTCTCTACTTGTGGAGGAGTTAAAATTTACGAAAAATTTTTGGAACTTATCATGTTGTAAATTAGCAGAAGTAAGTTAAAGGGAAACTGATATTTAATTAATTTTACAATCAAGATCGGAATTCGATCTACTCCAGAAGAAACCTTACTACTCAACTTATAGAATATGTCCTTAAGCTCATCCATGGTTATGAAATAGTTTTCGGTTTGGTTGCTAGTCAAACCATTTGCCTGTTTAGAAGAGTTAAATATAATTTTATTGAAATTAAAGCTTTCAGATCTAGTTTTTAGTTCTAAAAACTGACTGAAGCAAAGTTCAACCTCCCTATGTGTCGGGTTATCTGGTAAATTCTGCTTACCAGAATGAACTGATTGGAAATGAGCGCCCAATATTTCAGTGATTGAGTTTTCTTCTCTTATGACAAAACTTTTTGTAAGGAGATCTTTTTCGAGGTGGTTTGGGTTCACCCCTGCTCTTCTGATTTTGTCTACATTGGTGAATGGAACTTTGATGTGATCCAGAGAGCTCCGATCTTTTGCTAAAAAGCGTTTTCTCACTATTGCAAATTTAGAGGGATTATTGGGTCGAAGTTTGAGAAGTTCGTCTTTGAGACGTTCGTTTAACTGGTCTTTAATATTCATTTTAATCATTGATTTTAATAATTTTAATTTGGTTTTTGCTAAATTTAAAACACTCAGTGTGTATGGACTCTGCCCAGTGCAGAGTATATTGGAAATAAGAAGACGTCTGCTTGCTTTCGATCTCCAATATGCAATGTTTTAATGTTCTCAAATTAAAGAGGCTGAGACCTCTTGTATAACAAAAGCTCTTCGTGAGCGACTTGAGCATTTACAGTTGTTCGATTACAATTTAGGGTATTAAAATAAGAATACTTCAATAATTATGTGAATGATAAATCAAAATATAAATGAAAGAATATAGTTATCTATTAGTTGCGACGATCTCCTCCAACATACTCCGCCCAGTGAAAGGTCCAAGATTCTTTCACTAGTCAGTTTGGTTTGGTAAGGGAGCAAGTTTGCAAATGGGTCGGCGAATAGTTCCCTTCTTGGTCTTCACGTCGGCCACTCTGACCCGTCCGTCAGTGCCGGCATGCGTGCTGATAATCCGTCCTAATAGCCATTCCTGCGGTGGTAGATTATCCTCATGGACGAGAACAACTTGGTTTGGCTCAATATTGGCCTCTGCATTAAGCCATTTGGAACGCAATTGCAACCCAAAAAACAAAAAAAAAAAAAAATTATTTTTTTTTTTTTTTTTTTTTTTTTTTTTTTTTTTTTTTTTTTTTTTTTTTTTTTTTTTTTTTTTTTTTTTTTTTTTTTTTTTTTTTTTTTTTTTTTTTTTTTTTTTTTTTTTTTTTTTTTTTTTTTTTTTTTTTTTTTTTTTTTTTTTTTTTTTTTTTTTTTTTTTTTTTTTTTTTTTTTTTTTTTTTTTTTTTTTTTTTTTTTTTTTTTTTTTTTTTTTTTTGGGGGGCCCCCCCACTTTTTTTTCTCCCACCCCGCCCCCCCCCCCCCCCCCCCCCCCCCCCAACAAAAGAAAAAGGGAGAAAAAAAAAAAAAAAAAATGGGGTTTTTTTTCCCTTTTCCCTCCCCCCCCCCGTTCTTATCCCCCCCCCCCCCCCCAACCAACATAAAAAAAAAAGGCTTAAAAAAAAAATTTTTTGTTGGTTTTTTAACGCCCCTTTTTTTTCTGTGAAGGTATGCAAGTAATCGCGTCTCCATAGTTCCCAAAACCGTTGCTTCAAATAGGTGACGCGCTGCCATCGCGTCAGGTAAGATGGCCTGCTGTCATCAACTGTAGGCTCAGGTAGCGCCACCATTGAGGATCCTATTAACAAGTGCCCAGGAGTGAGCGCTTCTCCGTCATTTGGATCCTCACCTAATGCTGCGATTGGGCGAGAGTTCAGGATTGCTTCAGCTTCAATTGCTATGGTTTGCAACTCCTCATAGGTAAAGCTGGAGCTTGTCAACTGCTTGATGAGTAGAGTCTTCATTGATTTGACCGCAGCCTCCCACAATCCGCCAAAATGTGGTGCGCGAGGAGGAATGAAGTGAAATTCAAAGCCCATGTTGCTGCTGAACGATTCCAAGTTTGATTTGTTGTGCTGCCCAAAGAATTGGGCCTTGAAGCCGTATAGTTGAGATTGTGCGCCAACAAAATTAGTGGCGTTATCACAATAAATTCGTTGGGGAATGCCTCTGCGTCCAATAAAGCGCTTTAAACAAAGAACAAAGTTATTTGTCGACAAGTCTGAAATGAGCTCAACATGAACTGCCTTTGATGAGAAGCAGACGAATACTGCCATGTACGTCTTATAGGGAGTTTTACTGCGTATGCGATATGATGTAAGGAATGGACCGCAGAGGTCGACTCCAGAGACAAGAAATGGTCGATTGGCGAGGAAACGGTCCGCTGGAAGCGCGCTCATGATTTGGTTCATAAGCCGTGGCTTGTAGTGGTAGCAATGAATGCAGCGTCTGATCACCTTCCGTGCTACTTCTCGTGCATTCACAATCCATACTTGCTGCCGAAGTAATCCAATGAGCACTTTCGCTCCAGCATGAAGATGTTGCCGGTGCAGATGCTCGACAAATCTGAAAGTGAAACTGTGCTTCTTCGGAAGTAAAATTGGAAATTTAGCATCAAACGGGATCGGTGCCTTCGCTAGTCGGCCAGCCACACGCAAAACTGTTACTGTTCTCCAGCCAAGGCTAACTTCTGCGAGAAACGGGCTAAGCCTTTGAAATTCGGGTGGAAGAACTTTGTTATTTTTCAGTATTTCAATTTCCTTGCTATAAACTTGCTGATGGATACAGGAAATGATAAAAAGAAATGTCTGCCGCAGTTCAGTTGCTGATGTGTGAAGCGCGTCGGCTTGAGTTAAACTCCTATTAGCTCTAACTCTATTAAAAACTCGCAATACGTAAGCTATGACTCGCAAGGTACTATGATAAGAGGAGAATTTATTGATGATATGATCAATTAGGTTTCCTTCAAAAGTCTGTTCACTCGTATTTCCCTCGGTGCCACTATCACTACATTTCAGGACTACAGCCTTCCGCTGCTCTAGCTCTGCATCACTAAATGTTGTATTTAATGCAGTTTGAGGCCAGTGTGCTGCTTCATATGACAAAAATTCTGGTCCAGTAAACCATATAGTTCCTTCCAGATCACTAGCTTTGCATCCTCGAGATACTATGTCTGCTGGGTTATCCTTTCCAGGAACGTGTCTCCATATAATATTTGGTGCAATGGTTTGCATTTCCGATATGCGATTAGCTACAAAACAGTGAAGCTTTGACGAGTGCATTTTAAGCCAGTGCAAAACAATTTTTGATTCTGTCCAAAAGAAGATATCATTTACGAATGGTTCGAGTTTGTGTTTGATTTTAGACCAAGTTTTGCAAAGCAAAGATGCAGCGCACAACTCTAATCGGGGAAGCGAAATGGCCTTAATTGGCGCAACTCTTGACTTTGCGATGATCAATATTGTCTTAAATGTTCCATGTATGTTTGTTCTTAAGTAAATACAGCATCCATAGGCACGCTCAGATGCATCTGAAAATCCATGTATTTCACATGCATATTTTAATGACGAATTTACGAATCTGGGTATTTCAATGCGGTTCAAGTTTTGCAAATCCTCTTCGATATTCCGCCATTGAGTCACCAATTCTGCAGAAAGTGCATCATCCCAGTCTACACCCTGTAAGCATAGCTCTTGGCCAAAGATTTTGCATCGTATTACTACCGGAGATACAAGTCCAAGTAGATCATAGAGACGGGCAGTAACAGATACTACTGTCCGCTTGGTGGTCATGAGATTGACAGGCAAATCATAACGAAAACAAAAGATGTCCCGCTTTGGCTGCCATGACATACCAAGTGCTTTGGTGATGTCTTTGCTGTCGACTTTGAAGTAGAATTCGGAAGCCTCTCCATTGAGACTTGTATTCCATTTGGCTAGCTCCAATCCTGCATTTGAGAGTATATTAGTAACCTCTGTAATCTTCAATTGCAACTCTTCAACCGTTTCAGCTCCAGTCAGAAGGTCATCAACATACATCTCCTCATTTAGAACCGATGCTCCAACAGGAAATTCTTCGTTATAGCGGTCTGCTAGGAATTTTAAACTGCGGATAGCCAAGAATGGGGCACACGACATGCCGTATGTCACCGTGTTCAATTGGAACATTTGTAATGGATCGTTCGGTGATTTTCTCCAAAGAATGAGTTGATAATTTCGATCTTGAGGATCAATCAGAAATTGCCGATACATTTTCGAGATGTCGGCTGTAAGAGCATGACGAGAAAGACGAAATGAAAGTAATGTCAATATGAGGTTTTGTTGAATAGTCGGTCCAACAAATAAGAGTTCGTTCAGTGAGAGGTTCGACGATGTTTTGCAGGAAGCGTCAAAGACGACGCGCAGCTTTGTAGTTTCACTCTGAGGTCTTAGAACGCCATGGTGTGGAATGATATAGTGTGGATCCTTAGAATTGAAATTAGTTATTGGTTGCATGTGGTTTAATTCCAAATATTCGTCCATAAAATTGCTATACATTTCCTTGAGCAAAGGGTGTCGCTCTAGACGACGTTCAAGTTGAAGAAATCTGCTCTTTGCTATTTCAAAAGATTCTCCAAGTTTCTCAGGTGGCTCCTTAAATGGTAGTCGAACCTGTACTCGTCCTGACTGATGAAATTTCGTATGCGCTAGAAAGTGATTTTCACAATCTTGTTCTTCCTTTGTGAAAACCTGATTTCGATCATTGGGCATATCAAATTCTTCAATCTGCCAAAACCTTTTTAAAGTGTCATCCAAAGTAGAAGTACGCGCCACATTGCAAGAATAAACTTTTGAACGAGAAATTTCGTTGACTTTTCCACCTACTATCCAACCAAGCGAAGTGTTTATAAGACATGGCAAGCCATGGCCAAGAGTGATTTTACCTTCCGTTATTAAATCAAAAAACTCTTGGGTACTGATAAGCAAATCTATCCTTTGTGGCTTGAAGAAAAGAGGATCTGCGAGGTCAATACCTTCAGGAATAGACCAGTCAGATGTATCGATCGAACGCTCAGGCTGACTAAACGAAATAGCTTTAGTTACAGCAAACTGCAGGGACCATTCATTTGGTGATAATCTCGATCTGATTGTTGTTGTTACTGAGAATTTCATTTGGGCTCGTACATCCCCTATTCCAGTAATTTCATAATTCTGCCGATGAAATTGTAGCTGAAGTCTTTTGGCAAGTTCTTCCGACATGAAGTTAATTTCTGAGCCTGAATCAAGCAATGCTCGGGCAGTCTGAAATATGCCAAACTTATCTCGAATTAAGATAATTGCTGTGGGAATGAGCGCTCGCCGTGAGTGACGTGAAAGCATCGATATTCCTTGAGTAGTCTCGTGGTTAGTTTGGTGGGATAATTGCGAAGATGAAGTTGCTGTTTGCTCGGAACACACTACTCGATGTAATGTTGAATGATGTAGTCCTTGGCAGATGCGACAACGAGACTTGGTTAAGCATTTGGCCGCCATGTGGCCTTTGCGCAAACAGTTGATACAAAGTGATGCTTGTTTGACAAATGCGAATCTCTCAGCAACAGTGAGTGATGTAAAATGTGTACAATTAGCGAGGTTATGGTCAGTGGCTGCGCATTTGGGGCAACAACTTTGAGAAACCACAAACGATTTTTTGCTTTGATTAGGCTTATCCTTTATAGCTGGCTTTTCATCAGATGGACGTTTGATATTGCTCTCTAGGAATTGGCAATGACGACTAAGTGTATGGTAGCACTCATCCCAGGCTGGTAGCTTTTCATAATCTTGTACTCGATTGTACGCCTTTTTAGAATCTGAATCAACCTTCATCAAAACTAGATGTACCAAAACGGCATTTAAAACATCTGCTTCGTTTCCTAATGACAATAGAGAGCCACGTAATGCGGCAACAGTATCCAAAATTGTGCGAAGAGCAACTGGATCAGATCCTTTCATGGTTGGAACATCAAATAAAGTAGCTATGTGCTCTATAAAAATAAGAACCTTTTTATCGTAACGTTCCTTCAATTGTTTTAAAGCTTTAGAATAATTCTCTTCGGTCACTTGGAACGGTGCGACGACGCTCAGAGCGGGTCCTGATAGACAGCTCAACAGATAGTTGAATTTGTCAACAGCTGATATTGACTGATCATCATGCACCAGCGACCCAAAAGCAGTGCTAAACTTTTTATAGTCACCGTATTTACCATCGAATTTTGGTAATTTGAGTGATGGTAGTCGATTGTGATGACCACTCGAACACAATGAGGCATTAAAAAAGCTCTGACTATGATCATCAGACTTTTCCCTTTGTGGTCCAAGACGCTTAATGATAACTGCCTTCGTTTGTATATAAATCTCTTCTATTTCCTCACGAGTGTTATCTGATGGTTCTAGCTTTTCAATTTGCGTTTGAGTCTGCAAAATTTGTTTAAAATATGACTCCAGAATCTGAGACTGACATTCAAGAGCGGCAATGTCTTTCTCTGGTTCAATGCGTACCTTTAGATTCAGTATATTTTTCTGCATGGTATTCCTGACCTGCCTTAGCGATACTAACTGAGCTTCTGTGTCTGGCATTTTGAGTTAAAGAACAGCGATGAGTGTAAGTAACAAAGATGAGTGTGAGTGTATGTGATAGTGAATTTATAATTGGGTAACGATAATTATGTTGGCAATGCTTTGACAAAGCTCTGCTCTCAACTCAAACTCTCAACTCAGAATATTTCACTCAAAGCGAATGAGCGTTATTGTCTAATTCTCTTTTCCTCTTTGTACCTATCTATGCGAGTATGTAAGCTTACGGTTTATGCAAGTGTGTGGGAGTTCGCGACGTCAGCGACGGCGTCAACGACAACGATGCAACGGTTCTTACACTTGCCAGTAACAAACGGTTAATGCAGACCCAGGTTATATTGATCCAACGATGATTGCACTAAACTGCTATAGTGAATCCAACGACGCAATGCAATTATGCAATAAAGCTGTAGCTACGACTCCAGACGACGTTGAACAAGATCTCCGCCAGTATGTTGTACTCCGATGAGTTCCTCCTGGTGAACGTAGTTAGCTTTCGAATTACGATTCTAATGCTTTTTGAAGTTTTTATGTTGGGACATGCAGAGTGCAGTGTCCTGTCACGGTCGCCAAAATGTATGGACTCTGCCCAGTGCAGAGTATATTGGAAATAAGAAGACGTCTGCTTGCTTTCGATCTCCAATATGCAATGTTTTAATGTTCTCAAATTAAAGAGGCTGAGACCTCTTGTATAACAAAAGCTCTTCGTGAGCGACTTGAGCATTTACAGTTGTTCGATTACAATTTAGGGTATTAAAATAAGAATACTTCAATAATTATGTGAATGATAAATCAAAATATAAATGAAAGAATATAGTTATCTATTAGTTGCGACGATCTCCTCCAACACAGTGGAAGGATCTTTTCTAATCGGTTATGTCTTTTGATAAGTGAAAGGACTCTGGTTTTTTCGGATAGAAGAGTTTGAATATTCGGACATTTGGTTAAAATACTGTTTATTGGTTTAGTAGTTAATTTGGGAACAGTTTTATTTATTGTTTTGACTATAATATCATTTAGTTCCAAAAGATGTTGGTCTATTTCGGTGTTACTTAAATTTCTATCGTTTGGGATCGAACGCGCATTTTGAAAGGATCTGTCGCAGAAGTTTTGAAATTTTTTCCAGTTGATTTTTGAGTAAATAAAAGAGTTAAGTGGGCAGGAATTATTTCCAAAAATACCCAAAAAGGGGGAGGTATTTTGCAAGGAAACGGATAACTGGATTGCTGAATGATCACTATCGTAGTCTAAACATTTTAAGCAGTTTACTGAATAAGTAACAGTATGCACGTCCAACCGGAAATCAATTAAGCAGATGTCTAAAAAGGAGTTACCATTTTCGTAGGACGGATCAATTAAGGCTAGAAGCTTGCATCTAAATCTTAAATCGTTATCGGCTAACCATCTATTTAGGGAATTGCCTTTGGGATTACTTGAAGCATTACCCCATAAAGGGTGTTTACTATTGAGGTCACCGGCTAAGATGTAAAAATGATTTGGATTTTGTAGTTCGAGCTCTTCAAAGACATTGTTTAAGTCCTCGTAAAAAGTATCGTTATTGTTACCAGACGGATAATAAGCAGATATGACGAACAAGCAATAGTTGGAGTGCAATTGTAGCTTTACGATGCAGGTTTCTAGATGTAACAAGGAATCGATTTTGAGATTTGAATGCCTCAGGTATTTTATATTACTTTTTAACAAAATGCCGACCCCACCTCCTCTGGTTTCACCTTTTCTATCTTTTCTTACAAAGTTATATCCCTTAAACTTAAGGGCGTGCTTGGAGTTCAATTTTGTTTCATTAAGCATGAGTATGTCGGGATCGTGATTCCTTAAGAAATGTTCTAGTTCTACTCTTCTACTTAAATTTATGAGTGAATTTACATTCAGAGAGATTATATTCAATGAATTGCGAGATGAAGTAAGTTGAATATAAGGTAACATTAATCTGATGAAATAAGTTGAAATAAAGCATCAACTCGTGATGTTTGTAGATTAAGTAGGTTTTGTAAATTCGCTATTTGCTTGGTTAATGATAACATTGTGTTTTTAATTTCTTCGAAAAATAAATTGTTTGGAGTTGAAGAATTCTCAGCATTAGAATCTTTAAATGCATTCGCGTAACTTATTTTAGGATTTACTAATGATTGCTTAAACGTATTTTTGTTCGATATGTCTTCTTTTTTCTTTTTTAGTTTATTTTGTAGTTCTCGGAATCGCTCACAACCTTTATATGACGCGGGGTGTCCAGTTTTTTTTGCATAGAACGCAGAATAATTTTTCCTTTCCGATTACCTCCGTCCTCGATAGTGGGCAGTTTTTGCTGATGTGATCTTCTCCGCACTTAACACATTTGGGGGTCAAGTTGCAATTGGCGGCACTGTGAAAAAAGCTTTGGCAGTTACGGCACTGAGTGATTTCTGGTTTGCGAAGAGGCTCCCATTTGATGCAGTGGTACAAACCAACTTTTATAGATTTTAGTTGATTTATATTGCTGTCCGCACTAATTTGAACCAAGAAAATTGGCAGTTTGATGTTTTTCTCTCTCGAGTCCCTTGTAGAAAACTGTTCGACTTTCAGAATTTGCAGATTTTCTAGGTGGTTTGAATTTAAGTCCGCGAGAATATCTGTTGGGTCTGAATTACCGCTTACTCCCTTTAAGAGAAATGTTTTGGTTTTCAAGCTCTTCGGTGTGTAAGAGTAGAATTTAGCGTTGATTTTTTGCAAATACCCACGCACTTTCTTGTAATCTTCCAAAGTAGTTAGAAAGATTCCAATCTTGCCTTGTGTAAATTCTTTTATTTTGAGATCGTTGATCTTCAGTCCATCTTTGATAAGTTTAATAACTTTTTTTGACTCCGCATTGAATAAGTTAATGGGAGGAATGTTTTTGTTGTTATTACGTTTTGTGTTTTTTGTTTCCAGATTACTCTCAGCTTCGGGTAGAGCTTTGGCGAGAGAGCTTTTTGCGGCTGCACTTGTTGATGCACTTTGTGAGCTTATGCTATCGGTTGTTGCTTTGTCTGCCGCTTTGTTATTTGGGAGACTATTTTGCGTTAGCTGGTTTTCGAAGCTTGATAAGGCTTCCTCATTACACTCGTTCGTCTCGTCATCGAGTATAGAGAAAAAGTTATCTTTGCCGACCTTGCGCAAGACGTGATCGTTACCGTTCATATTTTTTCTTTTGCGAATGCTTTCGTTGTTTCCAACATTCGAGTTGTTATTTAAGTTGCTTTCCAAAGCATTATTAAAGACGGCGTTGAGCCGCTTGTTAAACAACAAATCTTCCTTAATGATTGATTCTAAGATAAGCGTTTGTGAGAAAAAAAACAGAGTAAAGATAAGCTTTGTACAGCTTAGTAAGTTTAACGGAGCTTTGCGCGGACAAGAAGAAAAAAACACGTCTTATCGCATCGACAGCTAAAACGAAACTCTTGCCTTGAACGTTTCTAATAACTTTCGGATAACTAGCAGTGAGCGGACGCCCTTTTTATAGGCCGCCGCCCGACCTGCGATCCTCGGCTATTTTCGTGAGATTCCGTTATCCTGGGCATAGAGAGCATAATTTGCGAACTCACTTTTGAATAGTGTTGTTTCTTACGCATTTTGTTCTGTTGCTAAGCAGACAACGAACTTGGGTTCTGTGTACATTTTGTATATGTATATGCATACCTGTTAAATAATGATTAGTAATCATAATCATTAGTAATTAGATTATTTTTATTTAAAAGTCGAACTAATGATTAAATTACGATTTTTTTAGGTTTTGCCCAATTATTGAATGATTACGATTACCGAAAATCAAAAAAAAATCGAAGATTATTACAATTATTCAAAAAAATCAGAAATAATCAAAAATAATCGTTTTGATTATTTCCGATTTTTTCCTGATTATTTCTGATTATTTTAGCTTTTTTAGATTATTCATGATTTTCTAGTAAAAATCCAATTATTTTCAATTTGTACAATCAAGTAGCCAAGGCTTTTGATTATAGTTGCTTTTGTGCTGGTTGAATAAAGCCCTTACAATCACTTGCATGAACTTACTGCAGATGTACATAGTCGGCAAGTCTTTTTTTGTGCGGATATTAATCCAACCACTAGAATATCTTGTTTTCGAGTGTATACGCCACAAATGTAGACCTCTTGAGCGCTCCTCCTGTTCCGCCATCAATACGTACCAAATATTATTACATATTTCGATGAATCAAAAAAAAACAACAAAAATAAATCACTTTTTACACAAAAAATTTCATCAAAGCAGATTTAAAAAAAAAATTTCACATATAAGGAGAATCGAACCTCAACATTGAAAGTTCGGAGTATAACAGGTCGTCAACTCTAACTAGTCAGCTACGGAATTTTTCTAGCTGCTTCCTGCTTTCTTCTAAATTTAATGCTTTTAGGCAGCACAAAAAGCAACTAAAATCAAAAGCTTTGGCTACTTTGATTGTGAAAATTGAAAATAATTTGGTTTTTTACTAAAAAATCATGAATAATCTAAAAAAGCTAAAATAATCAAAAATAATCAGAAAAAAATCGGAAATAATCAAAACGATTATTTTTGATTATTTTTGATTATATCTGATTTTTTTGAATAATTGTAATAATCTTCGATTTTTTTTAATTTTTGGTAATCGTAATCATTAAATAATCACAAATTTTTCAACAGTGAATTATATAATCACTACGATTATTTCCAAAAATAATCTAATTGATTAGTAATCCTAATCGAAATTTAACAGGTATGTGTATATGTATACTAGGGGGCTCCGCCCCCTGCTCGATTCGCTCGCCAACCCCCGCTCGCTTCGCTCGCAAAATTGAAAGGAATTTCTTTTGTTGTCCGGTTTTACAAATTAATACTGCTCGCTTTGCTCGCCAACCCCCAACTCGCTGCGCTCGCAAAATTAAAAAGAACATCTTTAGTCCGGTTTAACAAATTTATATAATACTAGGGGGCTCCGCCCCCTGCTCGCTTCGCTCGCCAAACCCCCAGGTCGCTGCGCTCGCAAAATTAAAAGGAACATCATTAGTAGTCCAGTTTAACAAATTTTAATAACATAGCATTTTTGGACGAAAAACGCAAATATTTAACTTTAGTGTTTTAATGTTTTTCCCCGGTAATTGAAATTAGGTTAAAGACAGATTTATCGATTCAGCTGGAAAAATCCAGATTTAGCGGGAAAAGGCTAAATTTGGCGGGAAAAAGCTAAATTTGGCGGAAAAACGCTAAATTTGGGGAAAATGTCAAAATTTAGCAAGAAGAGCTAATCTATGAGTTTTGTTAGGATATCTTATACAACAGAATTTTTGGTTCTAAAAAAATAATTTGCATCCGATTGTTCCTATGGCAGCTATATGATATAGTCATCCGACTTTGACCAAATTTGGTCAGAATGTAAAGGACAGTCCAAAACATATAATCTGTGAGTTTGGTTGAAATATCTTAAGAAACAAAAAAGTTTTTCATACTAAAGGTCAATTTGCATCTGATTGTTCCTATGGCAGCTATATGATATAGTCATCCGACATTGACTTAATTTGGTCAGAATGTGAAGAACAGCCCCAAACATACAATCTGTGAGTTTGGTAGAGATATCTTAAGAAACAAAAAAGTTTTTCATACTAAAGGTTATTTTGCATCCGATTGTTCCTACGGCAGCTATATGATATAGTCATCCGACTTTGACCAAATTTGGTCAGAATGTAAAGGACAGTCCAAAACATATAATCTGTGAGTTTGGTTGAAATATCTTAAGAAACAAAAAAGTTTTTCATACTAAAGGTCAATTTGCATCTGATTGTTCCTATGGCAGCTATATGATATAGTCATCCGACATTGACTAAATTTGGTCAGAATGTGAAGAACAGCCCCAAACACACAATCTGTGAGTTTGGTAGAGATATCTTAAGAAACAAAAAACTTTTTCATACTAAAGGTTATTTTGCATCCGATTGTTCCTACGGCAGCTATGTGATATAGTAACCCGACTATGACCAAATTTGGCCAGAATGTTAAAGACAGTCCCTAACATACAATCTGTGAGTTTGGTAGAGATATCTTAAGAAACAAAAAAGTTTTTCATACTAAGCAATTCCGTGACCTTTGACCCCGATTTAACCCACTTGGAGGTCGAATTTCGCAAAACGCCGTCTTATTGCACGATGAAATTATCTCATCTATGTTGTGTGCAAATTTCATCTTTCTATCTTTTACCGTTTGGGCTCCACGTTGATTCTCAGTCAGTGAGTCAGTCAGTGAGTCAGGACAAAGAGTTTCATAGACATACGAGTATATAGATACGAAAGGCAATGCATATTTCCAATTTTTGTTTTGCCGGCCGTTGTGAGCAAGCGCAACCATTTGCTGAGAGGCAAACATTTGCATTTTATATATATATATACATATGAAAGGCGATGCACATTTCAAATTATGCTTTGGCGGCAGTTGTGAACTTTTGCTGGGAGGCATTGATCTCTGTTCGAACTTTGGACTCTGTGCATTTTATATATATATATACGAAAGGCGATGCACATTTCGAATTTTGCTTTGGCGGCAGTTGCTGGGAGGCATTGATCTCTCTTCTGGACTTTGAACCGAACGGCTTGGTTCTAGATCTACATATATATGACGTGTATATGTATGTCTCTCCCCTCTCTTTTTTGTTTGTTTGAAAGAGAAAACAACCGTTAGTTTGAGGGCCGAAAACGAAAAATGAAAGATTAACAATTGTAAATATTTTAAAAATTCATTTACGGTGGCCGAACACCACAGAAAAATGTTCTTGACTTTGGCCCGGGGCCGACTCGAACCCCGGCCTCCGGTTTTGCAGCGGCCGACTGCACTCAGTGCGCCACGCCACGCTGCCGCTGAAGAGCAGCTTAATGCAGACTAGTGCACATAGTATGTACACCACTGTTGCCAACTACTGTCAGCGTTGCCAACTACCGTTCGCGTTGCCAGCTACATGGAAATTGTTTTAAAAATAGCTTTGTATGCTGCAAAGCCTTATATCTTAGCGCGATCGATTCCAGAAAATGCAAAATAAAAATTTTGTCAAAATTTTCCTTTTTTTAATTTTCTTGCGTGTTTTTATGTTGTTTTATAGTGCCTTTTTATTTTCTTTGGTAGACGTGGTCGTCGTAGGGTGGTCCAAACAAATACTCAAAAAAAAAATTTTTTTTTTGTTTTTCTTTAGGTTCCTTGTTTGTTTCTCCTCTTTCTCCAGTGTTTTTTTTTTTTTTTTAACTGGGCGTGGTTATATTAGGGTGGTTCAAAACTCAAAAAAAAAAATTTTTTTTTTGTTTTTCTTTAGGTTCCTCGTTTGTTTCTCCTCTTTCTCCAGTGTTTTTTTTTTATTTGAAAACTGGGCGTGGTCATATTAGGGTGATTAAAAAAAAAATTTAAAAAAAAAATAATTTTTTTCCCCTTTTGACTGCATTTCCTTGCCTTGTGTTTTTTTTGTTTGAAAAAAAAGTATATATGTGGCGTGGTCATCGTAGGGTGGCCCAAACATATATAGGAAAAAAAAAAATCACCCAAATGAGTATCTATTCTGACCTGTTTTCCTCAGCCGTCACATGTGGTTTTAAATCACTAATGTGCGCTCGTTTTGTTTTGTTGTCCATCGGCGACTGCAGCTTGCAAATTACCGGTGACACGAAGTCCACAACCCGATATGGTCCTCCAAACCTTGGTGCCAGTTTTGCCGCGAATCCCTCTGCCGCGTTTGACAAGTGATGCTCCTTTAGCCAGACTTGATCGCCCACACTGGGTTTCCTGATCTCCTGCGCAGGTTATAATGTCTCGCTTGATCCTGTGCTGCCTTTTCCAAACTTCTGCGTACAATTTCGAAAATCTCTTTGAGTTTTCCTGCGTTTTCCCGTGGCTCATGGGCAACCTGTCCTGTGCCGATAGTCAGCTCATCGAATAGTGCTTGTGGAAGCCGAGGCTCTCGACCCTGCGTCACGAACGCTGGTGAATATCCCGTTGACGCAGTCACGCTTGTATTGACGGCCAACGTGATCTCCGGTAGAGCCTCATCCCGGCACCTTTGATTTGCCCCTGCAAATTGGGCTATCATCGTCTTCACGGTTCGATTCGCTCGTTCAGTGGGATTCTCCTGTGGTGTGTATGGAGCTGTGTACTGGTGTTTTACACCCATGTCCTGAAGAAAATTTTTGAACGTCCTGCTGGTGAATTGGGCTCCGTTATCGGTGATGAGCACCTTTGGCACACCAAATCGGGCCAAAATCCTCTCCCTGAACGCCTTCTGAAGAGCCGCGGCTGTTGCGCTTCGTAGAGGCACCAATTCGGTCCATTTTGAGAATCGATCGACAAACACGAGGAGCGTTGTGTTTCCGTGCTTCGAGCGTGGTAATGGGCCCACGAAATCTGCGCATACTGTTGCCCATGGCTCCTCCGGAATTTGTGTGAGCATTTGCCCGGCAGCCTGTAGTTGATTCGGCTTGTATTGCTGGCAGATTTCGCAATGTTGCACATATGTTCGCACGTCTCGGTGTAGTCCTGGCCAATAATATCGAGCTGCCACCCTGGCTATTGTCTTCCTTGTTCCTGTGTGTCCTGCCGCCATCGCATAGTGGTTTTCACGTAGCACTCGCTGCCTCTTCTCTTTCGGTACGCACAACTTCCATGAGGGCACATCCTCGTGACTGGCGCGATGTGGAATGTGCCGGTACAAATTACCAGCGTCCTCCATGTAATCCGGGTACTTCCTGGGCTCCTTGTGGATCTTTTACAGCATTTTCAGTATCCACTTGCAGTCAGTGCCTCCAACTTCTGTGACTTTATCCTGCACGTCGACTCTGCCGCACACTTCCTCGTCCAATGGTTGTCTGGACAGTGCGTCTGCCACCACGTTTAGCTTCCCCTTGCGATATGCCACCTCGAAGTCGTATTGTTGTAATTCCAACGCCCATCTCGCAATGCGACCGGAAGGACTCTCGATAGAATTCAACCATTTTAGTGCCATATGATCTGTTATGACAGCGAAATGATAACCTTCGAGATATGGCGTCAACTGCCGAATCGCCCAGACGATCGCCAAGCATTCCTTTTCCGTGGCCGAGTAATTCTTTTCCGCCCCGTTGAGTGTCCTGCTGGCGTACGCAATTACCCGTTCGTCCTTGTCGGAACCTTGTGTGAGGATAGCTCCCAATCCGTAGTCGCTTGCGTCTGTTTGTAGGGTGAACTGCTTGCTGAAGTCAGGGCACGCCAGGACAGGCGCTTTGGTCAACTTCTCTTTCACGTTCTCGAAGGATTGCTGATGCTCCTCTGCCCATGACCATTTAACTCCTTTCTTTAGTAACTCGTTAAGTGGGTGTACTGTATTTGAGAAGTCTGGAACGAATCGCCTGGAACGAATCGCCTATACCACGATGCCACTCCGAGGTACTGTCGTAGCTCCTTTGCATTAGTCGGTGGCTTCAATTTGGAAATCGCGTCCACTTTCTCTGGGTCAGTGCAGACGCCGTGTTCCGTCACCTTGTGACCCAGATATTTCAGCTCCTGTTTGAAGAAGTCGCACTTGTCGACGTTGATCCTCAAATTTGTCGCTCGTAGTCGTCAAAACATTTCGGGTCCAATTACCCGATCCAGAGCTCGTTAGAATGTTGCTGGCGCCGCGTGGAGTCCGAAGGGCATCACCTTCCATTGAAAAAGTCCTCTGCCTGGCACGGTAAACGCCGTCAATGGTCTGCTCGCCTCCTCCATTGGTATCTGCCAATATCCATCTTTCAGGTCGAGGCTCGTTATATAGTGCGCCTCCCTTAGCTGGTCTAAGATGTGGTGCACCCTGGGAAGAGGGTATGCGTTCTTGACTGACCGGCTGTTTAATTGCCGGAAGTCAACGCATAGTCTCCATTTGCCCGTCTTCTTTTTGACCATGACAATCGGGGCACTGTGTGGGCTATTTGAGGGTTCGATACATCCCTTTGCCAGGAGTTCGTCCACCTGCTTGTTTATTTCTTCCTGCATCTTCGGATTCTTCGGAAAATAACGCTGCTTTATTGGCCGGTCGTCGTGCATCACAATTCGGTGCTCGGTGATAGGTGAAGTGCCTGACATGGTCGCGAAAGCAGCTATTTCCTGTCGCAGGAATGTATCTATAGCCACATCAGCATGCAAGGGTTCATAACTTATTCCGTCATTCATCGTATGTCCTGGTTCATCTGCCTTGGTTTGTTCCTGCGCTGTTGCGTGATCTCGTGTTTCTCGTGTTTCTGGGTTTTGTGTTACTTGTTGCAGTGTTCCTTGTTCCTGCGTTGTTTGCTCTTGTGTTGATTGATTATCCCGTGTTCCTTGTTCTTGATTTTCTTGTACTCCTGTTGTTTGATCCTGTGTGTTGACTACCGAGAGTCTCTCTTCTCGTCCTTTGTTGTGTCGACGTCGAGCCGGAATTCGGACTTGTATGCCGGCACATTCGAGAATTGCTCCCATGTGAGATAGGAAATCCCATCCCAGTACCAATTCGTCGATGACTCCCGGTAGTACAAGTAATGGCAGATCTACTTGTCTGTCTCCTAGCTGAATCTGCACCTCCACATGCTCCGACACTCCGCTGGACCGTCCATCAGCTAACCGTACCTGCCTTTGTGTTGCTCCCAATTCAAATCCTTCCTCACACAACGTCACCGCTAGTTCCTCGCTCACGAAACTGCTTGTTGCTCCCGTGTCTATAGTAGCGTTGTAGGAATTGTTGCCGATCTGAACTGTTTCGGTCAGGCGGTGGCCCTCGGCCCTCAAAGCGCCGACTAGTCCCGTGGAGCTGCTTCTATCGGCATCCGCTCGCTCCTGGGAGCCGGACGCCGTCTGTCGTTTCCCGACCGGCAGCATTGTACTGTGCGAACTCCGATTCGCCCACAAATCCAGCAAAATAGTACGTTCTCGTTTTGGCATTCTCTTGCCCAGTGGCCTTCACGCCCACATCTCCTGAGAATGCCCTTGGTGTTGGCAGCGGCTGCGTACTGGCGTGGTCGGCACATCGAGTGCATGGAGCGTTGTTCTCCCGTGGTCTGGAGTCCTCAATTGCCATGAGCCGTGACCGGTTTTGTCGAGAGTGCTGCCGGAGTCTCTCCCTGTCACGCTCCAGTTCCTCAAACTCCTCGGCCAACTGCATCAACTCGATCAGACTGCCATTCTGATACGGGCCTGCAAACGCTCGGAAATCAGGGAGACTGCAGCTGTAGATTTGCTGTCGTTCGCGGTCCTTAGAGAATCGCAGTGGCCGCCTCAACGTTTGCATCTCCACCATATATCTCTCTAAGGGTTCGTCGACGCCCTGTTTCCGTCGAGTGACTTCCTCCAGCAGCTTTGTGAAGTAGTCCCGTGGTAAGAAAAACTCCTGGAAGCTGGTTGCAAACGATATCCAGGTCCTCCAGTGCTCATTGTTGGCGATGTACCACTTCAGAGCTGTTCCTTTTAGCAGCTCTGGCATCGCTCTTGGGACAAGGTCCAAGTCCAGTCCATATGTCTCCGCAGACCATTCAACTTGCTCCAGAAACTCCAGTGGCTTTGAGTTTCCGTCGAATTTAAAACTCCACTCTCGGACTTGCTTCGAGACCGCTGCGTAATCCCGAACTGGATTCCTTTCTGTGGGTGTCCGGTATTCCGTGTTTGTTTGATTGTGCTGCATTGTTGATGATCTTCCCCACGGGGATCTCAGTTCCTCTTGTTTCTGTTGCTCTGATCGACGTTGTGCCTCCCCGCTGGTGGACGTAAAATCCAGTTTTTCCAATGCAGCTGCTATGGCGTTCCTGTCCATTTCCTTGTCTTCGTTTCGTGTAATGGTTATTGGATCCTTGAATGGCGACTGGCGAGCATGTTTTCTGGCCAGTGCCTCCAGTCGGTTGGCATGGGGCCTGCGTCCTTCATTGGCTTCTACCCATTCGCCGAACTTCTCCGTATGGCATCCACTGTGCCGGTGAGTACAACATCGAACTCGATGCCATATTGTATGAGATCCTCCTCCTTGATGTTGTAAATCCATGACCGCACCATTATGAAATTTATCTGATCTACTTATTCGCAAACCCTGCAAGTTGGGCGCCAGTTGTAACGATCCTTTTTGCTCAGGCCGGGCTAACTCGGTCGTCGATGTGGGAACGTGCAACAAATTTATAAGTTGCAGTTTTGCGAATAAATAAGAAGGCAGAATAAATTCAATTTCAATGATTTATTGGCGACTCCTGGCCGACTCTAACGATTTCAGTTTTGATTTTATATAATACGATGTTTGTTGATGCCGGGGTCGTCTCCTGGATTCGTTGGGATCCGTTAGGGATCCTCCACTGGAGTCGTGGCCGCTGCGTCTGCTCCCGGAACTGGTCCACCGGGCGCCTGCTAGGCTCTTCTGCCCGTCGTGCTGGTGTGCGTATGTGTGTGTGTGTGATGGCTACAGCCAAGACACCTGGAACAGATCCTGCGTCCGCGAGGATTGCCGAGATGAATCCTGCGACCGCAAGGACGTTTTCCCCCTGGACTCGCTGACGCGGAGACCACTAAAACTAATCCTTGCTACCGCAAGGAGAATACGTAGGTCCTGCGTCCGCAGGAGTTATGTTCCCGGCCCTGGTTCCACCCCTAGGACGCACTAAAAGTTTTCGGCCGCGACCACGGAGCTATATTTTAAGCCCTGCGTATTCGCAGAAATGTTTAAAACTAAAGATCCGGGTGGCCACCGGGATTGCTGATATTATCCTTGCTGCCGCAAGGATTGATGCTGGATCCTTGCTACCGCAGGACCTGGTGTGTTGAATCCTTGTTACCACCAGGATTGATGCCAGGTTCCTTGATACCACAAGGACTTGATGCTAGATCCTTGCTACCGCCAGGACTGGTGCATTGAATCCTTGTTACTACAAAGATTGATGTCCTGATCCTGGCTACTACAAGAATTGCTGGGAGTGTCCTTGCTACCACAAGGACTGAGGGCTTGATCCTGGCTACCGCGAGAATTGCTGGGATTCCTTGTTACCACAAGGACTGCTGAGAATGTCCTTGTTACCACAAGGATTGAGGACTTGATCCTTGTTACTACTAGGATAGCTGGGGAAATCCTTGTTACTACTAGGATAGCTGGGGAAATCCTTGTTACTATAAGGATTGTAGGACTTGATCCTGGTTACTACTAGGATAGCTGGGAGAGAGTCCTTGTTACTATAAGGACTGTTGACTTGATCCTTGTTACCACAAGGATTGCTGAAAGGACTCTTGGGACACCAAGAATTGTTGCTCGCACCTGTGAACACTAGGAGGGCTCATGCGCTGCTCGCTCACGACGCTCGCTCAATTGCTGTGGAGTTAGCGGTGTTTGCGATCGCAACAATGTTTTGCCAGAATTCTCTGTTGCTATGCCGATTTTCGCAATTAACGGCGCGGCCCAGGGGCGTCGTTGGTATGAAGTGCTGTGGGGAACAATTATGTTCCTCACAATGTTAAGGATAAAAAAAGGTCGTAGTCAACAGATCGATTAGGACGATAAACACAGCCAATAAGTATTTTATGTTCATATTTGGAGCAGCTTATTTCGACAAACATAAACTCCACGGGACTTCCGTCATTATGCTTTTCAACGATATTGGATTTAAGAGTATTTTTAATAAATATTGCCACGCCCCCTCCATGCCCCTCCCGATCAGCACGATAAACAACATAACCACTACATAATATTAACAAATCAGACATTTCAGACAAAAACCATGTTTCGGATACACATATAACATCAACATTTGAATTTTCAAAAATATATCTAAATTCATCCATCTTCCTACTTAAACTCTAAGCATTAATATGGCATATGTTTAATCCATTCTTTTGTCTACACAGAACTCGTATCATTGAATGACTGTTCGCCTTGGGGTCAGTAAATCGGCTTGCATTTAATTTAATTTGACAAACGATACAAATTAACGCACCTAACAAAACAATAATAAAAATAAAGATAAAGCACCATACAAAGAACACATTTACACAGAAAGAGATAGATAATTAAATTAGGCTTAAAGCTAAGATTCAAATAAACATAATAAAAAGAATAAAAGGAATATGGCATTTCAATAGTGTACAAGAACTGCTTACGCACGAAAAAGATTATTATCAGTTAATGCAGCATCGGCAGACGAAGAGTGTAACTCAAGAGAGCGGCTATCATCATGGCACATGTTTATAAGAGCATCAAGCTCATCCATACTCTTAATGCAGGTATACTCCCCCCCGCCTACTCCCCCCCGATTGTGTTAGATTTTTGTGTGTTTTTTACATTTGTTCGCGTTGGTCAAATTTTAGTGTCCCGTCACTCGATCGGTGTTTTCGGGACACATTGTTTTTCAAATGCCCTTGTGTTCATGCTTGAACAACAACGCTTGCACATTGGGCGGAATTGCCCGTTTTTTGGCAAAAACTTTAATCTTAAAGCTAGAAACTTGAAACTTGGAGAATTTCCTATTCATATTATTTGTGCATTTTGAATTTTTTTTTTTGGCGCTGCGACCACGCCTTCCCACACGCCCACATAATAGTGCTGCAAAACATAATTTTATGTTCATCATTTTTTCTTTAAAGTTTATATGTTATAAAGACAATTAATTATTAACAATGCATAGTTGAAAACATAAGTTATATTTAAATTAAGTAATATTTTTAAGTTGTATAACATTCATTTTTGTTAAAATGTACATTCTACTTCTAGATCAAAATCAAAATGTTCTTTACTTTGAAAATCGTCTTCATCTCCATATGTCTGGTCTGCAACTTCAAATGCTGGCAACTTTAAAAGTGCAATTACTTCTTTTGGCAGTTTGTGTGCTTTTGAAGTCTTTTTTGAAGGGATGCTCGATAAATAAGGATCAGAAGAATCTAAAGCACGGTGAAATACGTCGGTTAAGTTGTTGATTCGGCTATTTTTTCTGGCGTGTAATATTCTATCACGCTTATAGTATTTGTTGCGAGCCTCAGATGCGTTTTCACCTAAGCAACCAACAGGAAGTACAGATGACTCAATAATCTGTGCACCGTGAACTAAACTTTTGTGGACCGTAGCGGTCATTGGGTACCACGGATATTTCTTCACAAAATTTTTGGAATTTAATCGAGCAAATTTCAAATTCGCATGATATGACTATTAAAATTATGTATAGTTTATTTAAAAGCTCTTCATCGATTTCCAATTTAGAGGCAAAAAGTGAGACGTTTGAAAATGCCCTTCGCGCCGTATTGCCATCATTAGAGTTTCCAGAACCATTCTGGCTTGGTTTGTTTATATGCAACCCCATTTCAGACCAAAGTTTTCTTTCAATGTCCTTTTTGCGACTCAGCATTGTGTCTTTGTCAGATTTCTTACTGATTCGCCATTTCTGAAGACCGACTCGATATGAAATATTCAGAACGAACTCCAAAATCCGAATCCATGCGTGGAGAGGACTTATTCCGTACTGTAAAGTATTCGGTTTGGGCTTGAACTTTTGACTGTTGACGTCCGCTTCTTTCAAAAAGTCCTTTGGGCTAGCACCGCAAATTGGACACGATTGTGTTGATTTAGTGCCTGTTAAAGTATTTAACACCTTTCCATCGATGAGCGTCATGTGTAAGTCGAAGACAACTTCAACAATCCTTTGGTCCGCCTCATAAAAAAATGGATTAAAGTGTTTTATTTGAGCATATAAATGTGCTTTTGAATTCAAAATATGATCCCGACTTTCTTTGGTGAACTCTATTTTTAGCGGCCTGCAAAATTTTATGGATTGTGGGTACCGGTTTCTCCAAATAGTTCGCCCATGCTGATTCACCATATGGAGTGGAATTATTGTTGTAACGAACAAAGATTGATCCAGGCTTTTTGGTTCGGGTTCATTAAATTTTTGTTTATAAACGCTCTGGCCGGTTGAACCGTCAAAACCATAGCTTACTGTTAGCTTCAATTTGTTTGTATCAATAAATTGTTTAATTACTGGCTTTTGATATAACAGTATCCGAGATGCAGTATGGTCAAGTAAGTTTTGCAGAGGCACTTCGGCAACAGTTTCTGAGACTCTTACATTTATAGGCCGGCACTTTTCCTTAGCCTCCTTCACCTTATCGTAACTCGGATATATGTATATTGGAATTCTTTTCGATATTCTTTAAGCGTATGTTAATATATTGCTGCTTGGAAAACGAATTTTCTATAATAAATGCTAAGGCCTCATCAGGTGATAATGGTAATGGTTCTATCAATAAAAGCTGTTCCCTTAATTTTGGAGTATCAGAAGAATTTTATGTTGCATTTAGAATATGTAAAGTATCTGTATCCTTTGTCTTCTTAGCGGACAAAGCCGCCGCACGAATAAGGAGATCAGTTGAATTTTCTTTTGAAAGTTCGGAAACCATTATTCTTTTTATACGTGAACTTCCTTCGTCATAAGATACATGAGGCCTCCCAAGTTTATTGCCATTATTATCCTTTTTTGAATAAAATGTTATATTTGATGCAAGCCAGCTAACATTTTGTTCTTTAAACCGTCGAATATTTCTTTGGGCTTTATTCAGCCGCCCCTTGACATCAGCAAACAAATTCTTTACTTTAATTTTAATGTCCATCAAAGCATTTTCTGGTAGAGACTTTTTAAATTTTTTTTCGCAAACCCAGTCAAAAATGGCTTTGATGTTGCGACGCTTTTTGAACTAAACTTCCAGCATATCGCCACGACGAATAGCAACCACACCTATTGGAATATATCGAAAAACCGCAAATTTCCGCTTATGATTTAAACTCTACATAAATATATACATAATAACGCATACTACCACATAAGCACTTTTTATAATCCACGTTTATCTTGCTAGATATACTCCACGAAACACAACTATATTGAGGTTCGATTCGACAAAAATTATGGTTTATTAATAACATTGAAAACATAACGAAACAAAAGCACATATAATTAAACACATATATGACTCTTATCTACATACCTTGGTGATCATTTTCCATTTTAAATTATTTAGATTCTTCAAACCGTTTAAGAATGGGAGACTGTCAAGCAAATAGGAAATTTTTAAATTGGACCACATACAGACACCGCGTGGCAAAAACAGCTGAGTTTGAAGGGCTGGTGTTAAACGAGGGTTGCATAATAAAATTTAAATTTATTGTTTTCGATGAGGAGGGACAATTACTTACTGGAAAAAATATTATAACCATAAACATATTATAAAATAGAATTTAGACTTTTTGCCAAAAAACGGGCAATTCCGCCCAATGTGGCTTGGTCACAAACGGCCGCTTAAAGTGCAGAAAGCAAGCACAAGCAAGAGATGAAAATATGCGAGAGGTTGTAGCTAACGGAAAACTAATGCTTGCAGCACAAACAAAAACGATGCTAGTAAGCGCTACAGCAGATTATTAATGAGAGCACAGAGAGTGACACTGAGAGCGAGAGAGAAAGTTAACAGCTGTTAGTTGCTCAAACACAAACGATGTACAGCTGATCTAATAGACAGAATAAGAGAGAGGAAAGCAATAGGAACAAAAACAAAAATACTTTGCACAAGTTGAAAACACAAATAAGCTTTGTGTAATTATTGAAACAATCACTGTTTTTACACAATAAAAGCACCAACAGAACACCAAAAGCGTAGATATCACATCAAGACAAATTTAATATAATAATTACGTGTTAGAAAAGCACTAAAACAAGAACTTTCACTGAGCACACAAAAACACGTCTAAACAAAGAGAGAGTTAGAATGCATCGTGAACAGTTAAATTAATTCTAATTTTCTACCATGCTACTACACTATTGTGAAGGAAAAAAGGAAAAATTATTCTGAAAAAATTACAATCACCGAAAATGAGGCTGAATTTGAGCTCCCAAATTTATTAGACCACACCGCTTCGAGGATTCTCGAGCTACAAAATGATGTAATTAATCAAGTGGATGAGAGCTTAAATTACTTTTCCTTAATTGGCAAATGGGGCTTCGACGGTAGTTCGGGACAGAGCGCGTATAAGCAGAAAGTTGACAACAATAATTTTTATGAGAGTACTTTGTTTGTCACGTCTTATTTGCCGCTTCAACTGATTACGAAATCACCCGATGATCCGGAGAGGGCGAGGGGTGCGTGGGAACTGGAGGGGAGAGAGGATTAGTGATGCATGGTTACCGAAAGGGTCAAGGAATGTGGGAGATAGGGAGAGGGGAATAGGGGTCAGTATGCTAATTTGCATAAAGGGTCGTCAGGTGTTAGGGGGTGATCGTGGCTAGGAGGGTGTTTATGTGCGCCTGTGCTGAGAAGTGTGGATGAGAGGGGAGTGTGATGATCGTAAACAAGTGTTAACGTTTGACAGCTTGACAGGTGAGAGTTAATTTATGTTCCCATATTTTGGGAATAAGGGTATGGAATAAGGGGGGTGTGTGCGATCCACGTGCGATCGCGGTGCGTGTGCGTGCGTGTGCATGTTTGTGCATGAGAATGTCAAAGTGTGAGCACACTTTTGGAGGTGGGGGTAACGGTTCACAGATTTTGGCCTGTGCGCTGGCCTGTGTGCTGTCCTGTGCGCGCCACGGCTTTTAGTCTACCCCTAGCGTCCCGATTGTAAGAAAACCAACCCCGAAAACTACCACAGTTTGTACTCACCCTCGCATACTGAAGAAATCCTGTTAACCTGTTGATGACGTCAGTAAATGGGTCAAGGGTCAAGGGCCAAGGGTCAGGTAAGTTTTGTTTTGTTTTGACCCCTAGCACCCCGATTGTAAGAAAACCTGCTCCGAGTATTTCACACCCCTTGTGAACACGTGCGCGATCTTTTAAAGTGGAACAAGAAAACCCACCCTGAAAACTAGTTTTGGTAGTTTGTTGAACTGTTTCATTTTCATTTATTTGGTATTATTTACAAAACTATCAGCTATTTTATAATAACGTAACATAATATCCAGTGCCTCCGTTTTGTAGCGGGATAAGAACAGGCAACGACAACTCTCCGGTCCACTTGTTGCATCGTCTTTTGACCAGGAACAAGATGACAAGTGTGTTCCATATCTTGACGTCACCATATCCTGTTCCTCTATTTCCGTTATTATAGTTTGTAACTCCACGAGTCGCACACAGTGCTCCATGAATATCAAATCCTTGAATTGAGTGAGAAACACTTAAACTTATATTTAAACCATACCTGTTAAATTTCGATTAGGATTACTAATCAATTAGATTATTTTTGGAAATAATCGTAGTGATTATATAATTCACTGTTGAAAAATTTGTGATTATTTAATGATTACGATTACCAAAAATCAAAAAAAAAATCGAAGATTATTACAATTATTCAAAAAAATCAGATATAATCAAAAATAATCAAAGATAATCGTTTTGATTATTTCCGATTTTTTTCTGATTATTTCTGATTATTTTAGCTTTTTTAGATTATTCATGATTTTTTAGTAAAAAACCAAATTATTTTCAATTTTCACAATCAAAGTAGCCAAAGCTTTTGATTTTAGTTGCTTTTTGTGCTGCCTAAAAGCATTAAATTTAGAAGAAAGCAGGAAGCAGCTAGAAAAATTCCGTAGCTCACTAGTTAGAGTTGACGACCTGTTATACTCCGAACTTTCAATGTTGAGGTTCGATTCTACTTATATGTGAAATTTTTTTTTAAATCTGCTTTGATGAAATTTTTTGTGTAAAAAGTGATTTATTTTTGTTGTTTTTTTTGATTCATCGAAATATGTAATAATATTTGGTACGTATTGATGGCGGAACAGGAGGAGCGCTCAAGAGGTCTACATTTGTGGCGTATACACTCGAAAACAAGATATTCTAGTGGTTGGATTAATATCCGCACAAAAAAAGACTTGCCGACTATGTACATCTGCAGTAAGTTCATGCAAGTGATTGTAAGGGCTTTATTCAACCAGTACAAAAGCAACTATAATCAAAAGCCTTGGCTACTTGATTGTACAAATTAAAAATAATTTGATTTTTACTAGAAAATCATGAATAATCTAAAAAAGCTAAAATAATCAGAAATAATCAGGAAAAAGTCGGAAATAATCAAAACGATTATTTTTGATTATTTCTGATTTTTTTGAATAATTGTAATAATCTTCGATTTTTTTTTGATTTTCGGTAATCGTAATCATTCAATAATTGGGCAAAACCTAAAAAAATCGTAATTTAATCATTAGTTCGACTTTTAAATAAAAATAATCTAATTACTAATGATTATGATTACTAATCATTATTTAACAGGTATGATTTAAACACACATTTTCAAATTATAATAAACTGATCAAAACCCTTTCTATATCGCCCCTTGTCCATGTCATCGTCTTTACTTATTAACAGGAAACCATATTTATCGTTCCAACATTTTTGACAAATTTTCTTGAATAAATCATAGCTCATGTCTGTGTTGATATGATCACGATATATATGTAACAAAGATGTATCGAGCAGGCGATACCAAGTGGTATCGGTCAGTGGCGGGATTTCGATAGTCAGGTGCCTATCGATATCGGCAGTCGAGTGATGTCGCACACAGTCGTTTACAGTCGTTCAGCAGTAGCAGCAGCAGTCGGTCGCCAAGTCGTGAATTACTTAATATATCGTTGACTAAAGTTGTTTAATTATTATTACTTTAATTATCCCACTATTAAATAAAACTAAGGTTATCCGTTATAACCCGTTTTACATTTGGGGGCTCAACCGGGATGAGCAAAGACAGTTGTGCTTAAAAAATTTCAAGTGCGCAGTAAGCAGAACATAATTTCTGATGAAATCAAAAAAGAAAAAGACGCCAGCCGAAAATCGTACGCAGTCTACACGCGACAAGCCGACGCCAGCCGAAAGTCGTACGCAACAGGCGCCAGCCGAAAGTCGTAGAGAGAGAGTGAGACAACCGGTGTTTGAAACACCAGAAGTTTCTACACAGCAGCCAGCGTTGCCAGACACGCCGAAGAAGGGAAGTGTTGAGAGACAGCACGAAATCAAGTTGCCGCAAGATTTCGCAGACATGGAAAACTCCGAAGAGACGCTAGCAGATTACGTATCAGAGGATCACGCAGCATCCAATAACCAAACGCTGCAACAACTCATTCAGCTGCTAACTATCAAAGTTCAGCAGGAAGGAATGTCAAACAACGAGGGAAAATTAGTGGTGGAAAATTTTGCGAAAATTATTCCCGAATACGATGGCGAGAGCATACAAGTCGAAAAGTGGTTCACAAACTTTGAGCTATATGCCGACGCTTATGGCTTGAATGCAAAGCAGAGGTATGTTCAAGCTCGCGGCAAAGTTACGAAGACAGCAGCATTGTTTTTGGAATCGACGGCAGTATTCGACTACAACACACTGCGCAAAGAGTTGATTGAAGAGTTTCATCGGGATAAAGTTTGCGGAGCCGAGCTTCACAAGCAGTTGAGTGCTCGTGCGAAGAAGAAGGAGGAAAGTTTTCACGAGTACGTGCTCCAGATGAAACGCATCGCAGCAAGTGGTGAAATGGACACAGAATCGGTGATTCGCTATGTCGTCAATGGACTGAATCTTAAAACCGATTTCAAATACAACTTGTATAGCTGCACATCCTTCAAGGAACTACGTGACAAATACGACGTCTACGAGAAGTTAGTGGACATGAACGATAAGGGCATCACAGAGAAGAAGCAGTTTCAGCCGAGCAAATCAAACGACAAAGGTGCAAGCGGAAAATCCGACAGAAAACAGCATTGTTTTAACTGTGGTGCTGCAGATCACTTGCGCAAAGACTGCAGGGCCGAGCAGAAATGTTTTCGCTGTAACAAAAGTGGTCACATGTCAGCACAGTGCCCGACGTCCACAAACGTCAATGTTGCCTACGAGGAGAAGCGTCTGAAAAGCCTGATGATCAATAGCGTAATGGTGAATGCACTGGTCGACACTGGAGCCGATATCTCGATTGTTAAAAGGTCCCTTTTTAACTAAATGGATGGCGTCGAATTGAGTCATAACGTTGCTGCACTCAGAAGCTTGGGCACTAACGTAGTTCGTCCAGATGGTGAATTTCGAGCAAGCGTAGATGTCGACAAGATGGAGGTGATTCACAAGTTCGTTGTCGTAGCTGACAATACGATTGGATGCGATGCTCTTCTGGGCTACGATTTCGTCGCTAGATTCAATGTGAAGATGTCGGAGGCTGGATATGAGTTTTCTTCCCCTGCCGGGGAGAGAACTCATGCGGATAATCAGATAAGTATTTATAATATAGTTGAGACAAATACTGATCCTGAAATCCCTCCGCAGTTCAAATCTGAAGTTCAATCGCTGATAAGCGAGTTCAAAGCCGCCAAGCAGACTGCAGAATGTCCGATCCAGTTAAAGATCGTTCCCGATGGCAACATCCTGCCTTTTCGACATGCACCAAGTCGCATCGCTATCAGTGAGGAGGAAGCTGTCAAGCAGCAAATACAGGAATGGCTGGATGCAGGCATAATTCGGCATTCCTCGTCAAACTTTGCAAGCCGTATGGTCATCGTAAAGAAGAAGGACGGTGCCAATCGAGTCTGCGTTGATTATCGCCAGTTGAACAAAATGGTTCTAAAGGATTGCTTCCCGGTACCAGTAATCGACGATGTGTTGGAGAAGCTGCAAAAATGTGCGTCAAGATAGCAACGGTTCTTTAGCAACGAAAAACTGAACTTGGTTCATGAGTCGGAACCAGTTATGAATTTTCTCATTTTTAAGCGTTATTAGACCTTTAATCAATAAACTAATGATGCAGAATAGTAGAAAATTAATTAATCTATAGTTTAAAGCAAAGTTTTGGCCATTTCAGCTTTTCAAACGGGTGTAACAAGTGAATAAAGAAAGCGAAAAAAATTACATTGTCACCATTTGTTAAAAAGCCAAGCTAAGGGTGGACGGCGTGGAAAACCGCTAATGCACGATTAAAGAGTGCAATTTCACCTTTCTAATGGTACCATTTATAAAAGAAAGTTATCTGCTCGTTTTTGAAATATTTTGAAATGAGCGAAGCTACCTCGGTGAAAGTCCCATACAAAATGACCTCCAAAATGACATATCTTGTTTTCAAACCATAATTGCTAATCGTAGGACGAGCAGCGGATAACGTGGCATATAGAAAATTAAAGGTACAAGTTCGGGGAAGCTATTGTAATTAAGCTTAGAGAAAGTTATCTATTAGTTTTTTAGAAAATTAATTAATTGTAAATCAACCCCAAAAAAGTTCATGAGCAGGTCCTATCGAACTGGTAGCTCCAACGTGAACTGAACTACTACGCAACAGAAAGCTCGCTGATATGGGGCGGATTATATGCGTATGTCTACAACAGAAAGCTGACTGCTAAATAATTTCGTTGCTAACTTACATTTTCGTTGCTAGAATAAAATATGAACGGCGGGAAATGCACGGTATGTGGGAGTATTGGGGCTAATTTTATAAAAATTTAGCCGTACGCATTATTCTATTCAGAGCTCACATTGCTGAGCAATTCGCATTTGTATTTTCTTAAAAATCAACATGGCAACTCATGTTGATAAATAGATGAGGTCACACTTTTTACATTTTCGTTGCTAGAATAAAATATGAACGGCGGGAAATGCACGGTATGTGGGAGTATTGGCTTTAATTTTATAAAAATTTAGCCGTATGCATTATTCTATTCAGAGCTCACATTGCTGAGCAATTCGCATTTGTATTTTCTTGTAAAATCAACATGGCAACTCATGTTGATAAATAGATGAGGTCACACTTTTTACATTTTCGTTGCTAGAATAAAATATGAACGGCGGGAAATGCACGGTATGTGGGAGTATTGGCTTTAATTTTATAAAAATTTAGCCGTATGCATTATTCTATTCAGAGCTCACATTGCTGAGCAATTCGCATTTGTATTTTCTTAAAAATGAACATGGCAACTCATGTTGATAAATAGATGAGGTCACACTTTTTACATTTTCGTTGCTAGAATAAAATATGAACGGCGGGAAATGCACGGTATGTGGGAGTATTGGCTTTAATTTTATAAAAATTTAGCCGTATGCATTATTCTATTCAGAGCTCACATTGCTGAGCAATTCGCATTTGTATTTTCTTAAAAATCAACATGGCAACTCATGTTGATAAATAGATGAGGTCACACTTTTTACATTTTCGTTGCTAGAATAAAATATGAACGGCGGGAAATGCACGGTATGTGGGAGTATTGGCTTTAATTTTATAAAAATTTAGCCGTATGCATTATTCTATTCAGAGCTCACATTGCTGAGCAATTCGCATTTGTATTTTCTTAAAAATGAACATGGCAACTCATGTTGATAAATAGATGAGGTCACACTTTTTACATTTTCGTTGCTAGAATAAAATATGAACGGCGGGAAATGCACGGTATGTGGGAGTATTGGCTTTAATTTTATAAAAATTTAGCCGTATGCATTATTCTATTCAGAGCTCACATTGCTGAGCAATTCGCATTTGTATTTTCTTAAAAATCAACATGGCAACTCATGTTGATAAATAGATGAGGTCACACTTTTTACATTTTCGTTGCTAGAATAAAATATGAACGGCGGGAAATGCACGGTATGTGGGAGTATTGGCTTTAATTTTATAAAAATTTAGCCGTATGCATTATTCTATTCAGAGCTCACATTGCTGAGCAATTCGCATTTGTATTTTCTTAAAAATGAACATGGCAACTCATGTTGATAAATAGATGAGGTCACACTTTTTACATTTTCGTTGCTAGAATAAAATATGAACGGCGGGAAATGCACGGTATGTGGGAGTATTGGCTTTAATTTTATAAAAATTTAGCCGTATGCATTATTCTATTCAGAGCTCACATTGCTGAGCAATTCGCATTTGTATTTTCTTAAAAATGAACATGGCAACTCATGTTGATAAATAGATGAGGTCACACTTTTTACATTTTCGTTGCTAGAATAAAATATGAACGGCGGGAAATGCACGGTATGTGGGAGTATTGGCTTTAATTTTATAAAAATTTAGCCGTATGCATTATTCTATTCAGAGCTCACATTGCTGAGCAATTCGCATTTGTATTTTCTTAAAAATGAACATGGCAACTCATGTTGATAAATAGATGAGGTCACACTTTTTACATTTTCGTTGCTAGAATAAAATATGAACGGCGGGAAATGCACGGTATGTGGGAGTATTGGCTTTAATTTTATAAAAATTTAGCCGTATGCATTATTCTATTCAGAGCTCACATTGCTGAGCAATTCGCATTTGTATTTTCTTAAAAATCAACATGGCAACTCATGTTGATAAATAGATGACGTCACACGTTTTACAACAGTAAATAGATGGCGCCAGCATTCGTCGAAGAAGAAGCATTTTACGTAAACGTTCGCTGTTCGCGGGCAACGAAATCCTTGATTTACCTATCCGGAAAAAATTATTTTTTTTAATTTATTTTACTTTTTTCTTTATTCATCCTTTTTTCATTGTTTTAAGACGCTGATGGAATTTATCAAATACAACTACAAATTATTTTGCTGGATAATAAAGAGGTAATTCTTTCAATATTGAAGTTTTTTTGAAAGCTACGATATTATTTTATTAATTCATATTATATGTATTAATATGAAAACAATGTTTGTCCGGATTTTTTGTCCTTTTCTGTCTGTTTGTTTTTTGTAGAAGCGTTGGCAACACTGCACCATAGGTAAATGTGGGCTGCCAGCCTGATATACAGAAGCGCAAAAATGCGTCGGAATAAAACTAGCTGGCAGCCCTAAAACATAACGGAAGCCATTTTCATATCACATACAATCTACGTATTGATATTAATAAAAATTGACTTCACAATGTACCGAGCATTGGCAAAAAGGTAAGGCTTCCAATTTAATGTTATAGGATGTGCTAGTATTCTTGTTTTCATGGGAAAAGGGGATATTCGTTTTGTGCAAATATCCTACTTTTCGACTGTCCGTCTGCGTCCGTAACACGGCTGTCATAATTGGCGATTTTTTCTCCAAAACTGGCTACTTTTTTCCTTGTGGCGCAATGTCACTTTTTTCAAATTGGCTTTTTTTATTATCAGCTTAGAATCTGTTATTTTTTATAGTTTAAGGTTTGATTACATTTTATTTTTTATTTAAATATGTAATATTTATTAATTAATAATTACTATTGCAAAATTAACATTTAAATTTTTTTTTTCAGACATCTAGATCAACGGATTCAGGGATTGCAGCAGCCCGAAGGCCATGTGTTAAAAAATAAAGTAAATCAGCTGCAAGAAGAGCAACAAAAACTTAGAAAAAAGTACAATGCTTTGGAGAAAAAAGTGAAAGCTCAAGAGCAGCAAATTCTGGAGCTCACCAGAATTTACAAGTCGCAACAGCCGCCGCATTATTTGGCGCAGCAACAGCCGCAACCGCAATACTTGGTGCCGCAACAGCCGCCACAGTATTTGGCGCAGCAACAACCGCCGACGCAGTACCTGGTGCCGCAACAGCCGCCGCCGCATCAGCCGCCGCCGCAACAGGCGCCGCAACAGGCGCCGCATCAGCAGCCGCAGTATCTGGCGCAGCAACAGCCACTGCCGCCGCCGCAACAGCCGCCGCCACAATACCTGGTGCCGCAACAGCCGCCGCCGCATCAGCCGCCGCCGCATCAGCCGCCGCCGCATCAGCCGCCGCCGCCGCCGCAACAGGCGCCGCAACAGCAGCCGCAGTATCTGGCGCAGCAACAGCCACTGCCGCTGCAGCAACAGCCGCCGCCGCTGCAGCAACAGCCGCCGCAGGACCTGGCACCGCAACAGTCGCAGCAACAGCCGCAGCAACGCTGCCAATAAAATCTTTTTTTTTTCATAACTAAAAGGTAAGTCAATAAATTAACATACATATTTTTATTGAAATACTAATTGCTTTTTCTGCTTACAGATACATAAATGAATTTAAAATTAAATGCCTTTAGTTGTGTTGTGTTCGGTGAAGTGGTTGACGGCTTGGATATTGTCAAGAAGATTGAATCGTATTGCTCGCAATCGGGCAAGACCACCAAGAAGATTGTGGTTGCCGATTGTGGATCACTTTAAGATGGATGGCATTTTTGTTAAGACGAGACCCGTTCGCAATTATGTTTTTTTAACACTTTTTTTTACCAAATTAATTTTTCACATTTCCTGTTTTTATTATTTCGCACACGTTTGTATATGTGCACATGACTCTTATGCTAAAAGATTCGGATATATGCTCTATATATACTTCGCATGTCTCATCAGATATTAAGCCGATGATTGAATTCAAGCAATTAATGACTTATCCTAAGCAGCAAATTAGTACATAGTATTAATACAAGTATGTATGTGGATTTGGCTACGAGCAGCGATTTAACTACCCGTTAATTTGTTGTAATATTTGCATGCATTTAAATCATTTAGCAAATCTATATAGTATATATACTGTACCTATATCTATATATACATACATACAAACCTAGTTGTATGCGAATAACTTGCATTTAAAAGGGAGCTACCCGTAATATCGTTTATTAATAGTAGTCTAAACAAATGTATTTATAGCTTTCAAAATGTTAGTTACAAAGTGGATAACAAATACCAAGTCTTTTATCTTACAATTTACCAACAATCATATTAGTAGTTTCGTCTTAATAAACTGAAACTTAAAAAAAAAGAAACAAAATAAATGAATAATTGGCCCTGTCATGTGGTAGCAGTGCCCATGGTGTACACAAATTGATGTATTATCTAATTAACTTACATTAAACAAAAATAAATTAAATTTTAGTTTTCTAAATTGTTAATACAACTAATAAAGACAACATTCTCTACGCGTACCATCAGCTCTTGACGCGCACAACGGGCAGAGAGATGCTCAAATGAAGAAGTCGTGCACTGCACTCTTTTGACGCGAGGGTGCCAAGGATCTTCTGTTCACCATATTTATACTTGCGACGCTGCCAAATCTCAACTGCGTTCTTCAGCAGAAGGTTCCATTGCTTGTCGTAGGCCACAAGCTCCCCCTCCACGCTGCCGCCAATGCCATGCTCTTTCCGCTGTGTCAAGCCCTGACGACGTCCAAAATGCTGGCCAAGCACATGAACCGACAACGATTGCTTGTTCCGCGTGGTGAAACTGCACTGTCCGCAGCTGTACAATTGTGAATGCAACTGCTAATGATTATCAGATATTATATTCGTATTATTAGATATGGAACAACTCACTCGCTAATGTACCTCCATTTCGCTGTGATAGAAGATAGATGCCAATAGGCGTGATGCTTCTTCAGCGCCTCGTCATCCTTATACGACGCCTTGCAGATCGGACAAATTACATTATCTGAGAGGAAAGTAGTTATTATATAAAGATTATCAGTTCTATCTATTTAAAGTACTTACTGTTGTTGTGACTGCGTGCCACATGCACCGATTGCGACATTTTGGAGCGACAAACCTTCTGACAGAACTGACAGATCCATTCGTTGACCTTTGACGTCGACATCTCCTTGTCGACCGCATTGTGAGTGCGCTTCTTGTACAAGGAATTCCAATTGACGTGCGACTCAAAGCAATTCTGCAATATAAAATACAACATTACTCTAGGATATACAAAGGAATGGAAACGACTCGAGTTTACTTTATAGTCGCACATAAAAATCTCCAGCTTGCGATGTTCAACATCCGCTCGTTGTTGCTGATAGTTGCGCATATGATGAGGATAGATTTTCATGTCGCTGAACTCCTTGCCACACGGCTGACACCAACAGAAACCATTCTTGTGTATGCCCCAATCCCGGTGAGCCCGCAAATCTGAGGGCTGAGCTGAGGAATATTCACAGACATAGGCATCCCTCAAAAGTTCCACCTAGACTTCAACGCCAAAGCAAGCGGAGTCCACATTCTCCACGTGAGTCTGCAAGAGAATCGTTTGAGAATTGTATGCATACAATTGAGTGGAATAATTGCCTACCATCATCTTCTCCGGACTCTCGTTGAGAAGGCCACAATTGCTGCACCTATGCACCTCCCGCTCAATGATCAGATGCTTCTTCATGTGCATGTTGGAGGACGCCTCCAAGGCAAACTCTCGACAGCACAGTTCACAGCTAATAATCGATCCATGCGTGGAGCGCTGCAATTAAAGGTAAGACGATTAATTACAATTTAAGTGTGTTAGACTGTATATTTATTCAAACTCTTTTCCGCACAACCTTTGAGGTAGAGTTAACAGCGCGTTTTTTTTAATGTGGTTTCCCCAGTAGGCCTAATCCACAAAATAAAATTAAAAACATTTAATATATTAAATATATTTAAAATGTATAAATATAAGTATATTATTTGAAAGTATGTGAACTAAGATCACAAATCTTGCAAACAATATTTTCTATATTTTTTTTATATTGTCTTTCCTTACAAATGTAACATATAAATCGATCACAAATAGAGCATCTCGAGAATGATGTAGTCGTTCGCGTGCAGTGAAGACATAAATCATTTAAAGAATCTCCATATTTGAGAATTCTATCAAACATTTCGCTTCTGTATAAGGCACTAGACTTTAAGTTTGTAAGCGAAACGTTTGACACATATGATTCTGCAAATTGTAAAATCAAAATTCCGCAATTGTATTGGTCAAATTGCTAATCATGTTGAATTGAAGCCACCGAATAAGTTTCTTCTGGCTTCAAACGTTTCAACAATCTGAAATAGTAATTTTCAAACAAATCAACTATATTTGATTTCCCAAATGGGTCTAAAAAGACTATCTCTTTTTTCATTTGATTTACAAATAATATATAAAAATGATTTTGGAAACAATGAGGTATTATTAAATTGATATTACTTTCTAAACCAGTTTTAATAATCTCCTCATTTCTGAAGCAATAGTCACCGAGTTGACAAGGCAAGTTTATAAAAGAGTCATCTCCATTTTCGTATAAAACGGCTGTTAGGCAAACATCAACGATTAAGTTTGTTAGCCACTGGCGGTCGTTTAACGAAAATAAATCTTGTATAGTAATGTGATACATGAAACTTGACTATTTAGCGGCATGCACACATGTAAACAATGTTTTACAACTTACAACGTAAAGTTCTGAAATATTGTTTAAATTGCTTTGCTTTTTTAAAGTGGACAAATATTTCTTGTATTTGCATTCCATTTTAAAATCAATTATGTCATCTGTTGATGTGTAGGAATGGTCATGGCTTATTGTACCCTTATGATTTTCTTGGATTTTTAATAGACCAGTAAAATCACTTTTGAACATTCCTACTTTTAATCTTTTATGAAGCGATTTTTTCCAACTTTCCTTATGCTTAGAAAGTTTTCGCTTGCACGACATTTCATCTAAACCTTTTCTAGGTTTTAGTATGTAATGTTTTTTTCGAGGTCTTACAACCATTTCATTGAATGGTTGCAGATCTTGTGGATTTGCAAGTTGAACTTGTCTGCAAATGGAATTTGAAAGTTCGTCTAACTTGCGAATAAATCTTCCAAGCTTTAAGCCATTTTTGTTATTCGGTTTAATAACACTATGCTTAAGTGTTTTGAAAAACGATTCTATTGGAGCATTATTGGGTCTTTTATTAGATTTATCAATAAAAGTTCCAATAATATTCGTCCAAAATGGAGCGTACACAATATACTTATTTAGAATTAAGTCCAGCATTTTTGGACACAAATAAGTATTTAATGTACAGGAAATGCTCTTATTTTGTGAAATAACATTCTGTACTTCTTCAAGTATCTTTTGAAATTGTACTCTAAATGGACTTTTTTCAGCAATAGACTTCAATGTTTGGTCTTTAATAAAATTGCTAGTCTCTGGCAATTTAATATTATCTTCTGCGTTAAGTGTGGAACGATGCTCAGAATAATTTGAGAAATAATTAATAGCATCATCCACATTTTTATCAATATTTGGAGAAAGAAGAATGATTGCAATATATTTGAACCATTCTTCTAACTCTCCAGCATTATTGATAGAGTAAGCACAACCCAATGCGTTTCTTAAAAACGTTCTGAGTTCAATATTGTTTAAGCCAACAACTTCGTCTATGTTACGACACATAATTTTGCAGTAATGGCTTGAACAAAATTGAACACAGATTTTGGGCAAAGTGCCACTAATATTATAAACAAAATTATAACAAATTTCGTTATATGTCGCAAGATCCATGTTGTTATATTCTTTTAAAATGGCCCCAATTATTGCAAAACTAACATCAGTTGTTATTCTTTTGCAAAGAGGCCATTTTATTTTTTTTTGACAAAAAGTCCCGCAGCTCATACAAAAATCTGCCTATATCATATGATGTATGATTAGAGAGAATTGCATGAGCGACGGGGAATGTAATCTTACAGTCTGGAATATGAGCAACTATTGAATACAAAAACATACGTTTTTCTACAAAATTCATCGGTTGCACTATATTTCCAGTAGCATCAATATGTAGAGTGTGCGGTTTTATATGGGTGAAAACCATTTTTAAATGTTCTTCGTTCCATAATAAAACTTCTAGTTTTATGGCAAGACCCTGAATATAATGAGAATACCCATTAAATTTCATAAGGAAGGCATCAATGAAGGGATCCTTGTGGAAATCCAATTTTCCATTTTCCTCCGATATCAAATTTCTATAATACGGTAATTTCTTATTAGTCATCTGGTCATTACCAATATTAGCTCTAGACATATTGATACTATAAATTTTTTGGGTTTTGTATTCAAACGCAGTTTTATTTCTAATAGCAGCCTTTTCCATAAATCTGTTAATAGATCTGCACTGCGTTGACTTTTCAAATTTATGTAAATGGGTAATATGAGGACTGCTTGTGTATACATTCACAAGCCCATCATAAGACCCACGAAACAAAAAGCGGTTGCATGATGGATGTTTACAGTATCCATATGCAACAAACGACTTTTTGTTTAATCTTACAGTTTTGAAATGTAAAACACATGCATTATTAAAAGAAGTGTATGCTTCTCTAAGAATGTGCTCAATACTTGCTTTTTTAGGAAAAATACCACATAATTCATTTAAAATAACTTTAAATTCAGAAATACTCATTTCAGCGTCAAAATTTGTGCAATCTGAAAATGTTGCTTTGCAACTTTCCAAATTAGCGATCAAATGGACTCGTCTGTTTAAGCTTTCATCAAATTTGTAGCATTTTTTCCTAAAGCATTTTAATGTGTGTTCAACATAGCTTGCGTCCTTAATATTATTGGACGGACTATTGTCAATGCAATTTAATATAGAAATATTATAAGTGTCTATGTTAGACATATCACCAATAGTATTACTATAATTGATTGATTGTGAACCAGGAATAATATTAGTGTCTATGTTAGACATGTCACTAATATTATTACTATCATTGATCAATTGTGAATTATAAATATTATAAGTGTCTATATTAGATATTCCACTTATAATATTACTATAAGTGATCAATTGTGAACTAGGAATAATATTAGTGTCTATGTTAGACATAGCACTAATATTATTACAATCATTGATCAATTGTGAACTAGGAATAATATTAGTGTCTATGTTAGACATATCACTAATATTATAACTATCATTGATCAATTGTGAATTAGAAATATTATTAGAGTATATATTAGACATATCACTAATAATATTAATTTTTAAATTAGAAGAGTTTGACTCACTCTGACTTGTGCAGTTTCCTCAGATTTGCCGTCTTCACTCTTCTGTTTTTGTTTAAAGTGTTTCTCAGATTTGTCTTCTACACTTTCCTTTTTTTGTTTAAAGCGTTTCTCTTGAATCTGAAAGAAAAAAATAATTTTATAATACATATTGCGCTTCTATAATAAGTTCACTTACTCGCTTAAAACTTTTATTGATAATATCTCTCTGTTTAGCATTATATGTCAGTCGAGCACCAGCCCAATTTTGCTCTATAAGCTTATTATTAACAATAAGAATTATATATTCATAATCAGGCTGCCTCAGGTTTTCAACTGGAGATATAATGTTCAGAGCAATAGCATCTTCAATGGCATCTCTGAATAGGTTTCTGAAAAAAAGTTTATTTTCAATTTTAAAAGGAATTTATAATAGAATCCAATAAACAACAAAACAACGCCATACGGACACGGGCACGGTTGACATTAAATAAATCAGATTGAGCCATATTCACTAAAAAAGAGCCAAAACTTTTTTTTGCAGTTTGTTATTTTTGCATTTAAATAATTGAAAACTATTTCCTTCAGAAATACATAGATCTAACACATATTTCCAAAGCAATTATTATTATTTTTTTATTTATTTATTATTATAGTATGACTTCGTTAATAATTTTAAAATAAATAAAAATAACATAAAACAGCCTAAAAACCTAAAACTATAAAAAAATAACAGATTCTAAGCTGATAATAAAAAAAGACAATTTGAAAAAAGTGACATTGCGCCACAAGGAAAAAAGTAGCCAGTTTTGGAGAAAAAATCGCCAATTATGACAGCCGTGTTACGGACGCAGACGGACAGTCGAAAAGTAGGATATTTGCACAAAACGAATATCCCCTTTTCTGGATGTATACCCATGAAAACAAGAATACTAGCACATCCTATAACTTAAATTGGAAGCCTTACCTTTTTGCCAATGCTCGGTACATTGTGAAGTCAATTTTTATTAATATCAATACGTAGATTGTATGTGATATGAAAATGGCTTCCGTTATGTTTTAGGGCTGCCAGCTAGTTTTATTCCGACGCATTTTTGCGCTTCTGTATATCAGGCTGGCAGCCCACATTTACCTATGGTGCAGTGTTGCCAACGCTTCTACAAAAAACAAACAGACAGAAAAGGACAAAAAATCCGGACAAACATTGTTTTCATATTAATACATATAATATGAATTAATAAAATAATATCGTAGCTTTCAAAAAAACTTCAATATTGAAAGAATTACCTCTTTATTATCCAGTAAAATAATTTGTAGTTGTATTTGATAAATTCCATCAGCGTCTTAAAACAATGAAAAAAGGATGAATAAAGAAAAAAGTAAAATAAATTAAAAAAAATAATTTTTTCCGGATAGGTAAATCAAGGATTTTGTTGCCCGCGAACAGCGAACGTTTACGTAAAATGCTTCTTCTTCGACGAATGCTGGCGCCATCTATTTACTGTTGTAAAACGTGTGACGTCATCTATTTATCAACCTGAGTTGCCATGTTGATTTTTAAGAAAATACAAATGCGAATTGCTCAGCAATGTGAGCTCTGAATAGAATAATGCATACGGCTAAATTTTTATAAAATTAAAGCCAATACTCCCACATACCGTGCATTTCCCGCCGTTCATATTTTATTCTAGCAACGAAAATGTAAAAAGTGTGACCTCATCTATTTATCAACATGAGTTGCCATGTTCATTTTTAAGAAAATACAAATGCGAATTGCTCAGCAATGTGAGCTCTGAATAGAATAATGCATACGGCTAAATTTTTATAAAATTAAAGCCAATACTCCCACATACCGTGCATTTCCCGCCGTTCATATTTTATTCTAGCAACGAAAATGTAAAAAGTGTGACCTCATCTATTTATCAACATGAGTTGCCATGTTCATTTTTAAGAAAATACAAATGCGAATTGCTCAGCAATGTGAGCTCTGAATAGAATAATGCATACGGCTAAATTTTTATAAAATTAAAGCCAATACTCCCACATACCGTGCATTTCCCGCCGTTCATATTTTATTCTAGCAACGAAAATGTAAAAAGTGTGACCTCATCTATTTATCAACATGAGTTGCCATGTTGATTTTTAAGAAAATACAAATGCGAATTGCTCAGCAATGTGAGCTCTGAATAGAATAATGCATACGGCTAAATTTTTATAAAAATAAAGCCAATACTCCCACATACCGTGCATTTCCCGCCGTTCATATTTTATTCTAGCAACGAAAATGTAAAAAGTGTGACCTCATCTATTTATCAACATGAGTTGCCATGTTCATTTTTAAGAAAATACAAATGCGAATTGCTCAGCAATGTGAGCTCTGAATAGAATAATGCATACGGCTAAATTTTTATCAAATTAAAGCCAATACTCCCACATACCGTGCATTTCCCGCCGTTCATATTTTATTCTAGCAACGAAAATGTAAAAAGTGTGACCTCATCTATTTATCAACATGAGTTGCCATGTTGATTTTTAAGAAAATACAAATGCGAATTGCTCAGCAATGTGAGCTCTGAATAGAATAATGCGTACGGCTAAATTTTTATAAAATTAGCCCCAATACTCCCACATACCGTGCATTTCCCGCCGTTCATATTTTATTCTAGCAACGAAAATGTAAGTTAGCAACGAAATTATTTAGCAGTCAGCTTTCTGTTGTAGACATACGCATATAATCCGCCCCATATCAGCGAGCTTTCTGTTGCGTAGTAGTTCAGTTCACGTTGGAGCTACCAGTTCGATAGGACCTGCTCATGAACTTTTTTGGGGTTGATTTACAATTAATTAATTTTCTAAAAAACTAATAGATAACTTTCTCTAAGCTTAATTACAATAGCTTCCCCGAACTTGTACCTTTAATTTTCTATATGCCACGTTATCCGCTGCTCGTCCTACGATTAGCAATTATGGTTTGAAAACAAGATATGTCATTTTGGAGGTCATTTTGTATGGGACTTTCACCGAGGTAGCTTCGCTCATTTCAAAATATTTCAAAAACGAGCAGATAACTTTCTTTTATAAATGGTACCATTAGAAAGGTGAAATTGCACTCTTTAATCGTGCATTAGCGGTTTTCTACGCCGTCCACCCTTAGCTTGGCTTTTTAACAAATGGTGACAATGTAATTTTTTTCGCTTTCTTTATTCACTTGTTACACCCGTTTGAAAAGCTGAAATGGCCAAAACTTTGCTTTAAACTATAGATTAATTAATTTTCTACTATTCTGCATCATTAGTTTTTTGATTAAAGGTCTAATAACTCTTAAAAATGAGAAAGTTCATAACTGGTTCCGACTCATGAACCAAGTTCAGTTTTTCGTTGCTAAAGAACCGTTGCTATCTTGACGCACATCTAAATTTTTATAAAATTAAAGCCAATACTCCCACATACCGTGCATTTCCCGCCGTTCATATTTTATTCTAGCAACGAAAATGTAAAAAGTGTGACCTCATCTATTTATCAACATGAGTTGCCATGTTGATTTAACAAGAAAATACAAATGCGAATTGCTCAGCAATGTGAGCTCTGAATAGAATAATGCATACGGCTAAATTTTTATAAAATTAAAGCCAATACTCCCACATACCGTGCATTTCCCGCCGTTCATATTTTATTCTAGCAACGAAAATGTAAAAAGTGTGACCTCATCTATTTATCAACATGAGTTGCCATGTTGATTTTTAAGAAAATACAAATGCGAATTGCTCAGCAATGTGAGCTCTGAATAGAATAATGCGTACGGCTAAATTTTTATAAAATTAGCCCCAATACTCCCACATACCGTGCATTTCCCGCCGTTCATATTTTATTCTAGCAACGAAAATGTAAGTTAGCAACGAAATTATTTAGCAGTCAGCTTTCTGTTGTAGACATACGCATATAATCCGCCCCATATCAGCGAGCTTTCTGTTGCGTAGTAGTTCAGTTCACGTTGGAGCTACCAGTTCGATAGGACCTGCTCATGAACTTTTTTGGGGTTGATTTACAATTAATTAATTTTCTAAAAAACTAATAGATAACTTTCTCTAAGCTTAATTGCAATAGCTTCCCCGAACTTGTACCTTTAATTTTCTATATGCCACGTTATCCGCTGCTCGTCCTACGATTAGCAATTATGGTTTGAAAACAAGATATGTCATTTTGGAGGTCATTTTGTATGGGACTTTCACCGAGGTAGCTTCGCTCATTTCAAAATATTTCAAAAACGAGCAGATAACTTTCTTTTATAAATGGTACCATTAGAAAGGTTAAATTGCACTCTTTAATCGTGCATTAGCGGTTTTCCACGCCGTCCACCCTTAGCTTGGCTTTTTAACAAATGGTGACAATGTAATTTTTTTCGCTTTCTTTATTCACTTGTTACACCCGTTTGAAAAGCTGAAATGGCCAAAACTTTGCTTTAAACTATAGATTAATTAATTTTCTACTATTCTGCATCATTAGTTTATTGATTAAAGGTCTAATAACGCTTAAAAATGAGAAAATTCATAACTGGTTCCGACTCATGAACCAAGTTCAGTTTTTCGTTGCTAAAGAACCGTTGCTATCTTGACGCACATGCTGCAAAACGCAAAATATTTCAGCGTTATGGATTTGGAGAATGGTTTCTTCCACGTCCCAGTTGAAGAAGGCAGCAAAAAATTTACGGCATTCATCACGAAGCAAGGACTCTTTGAGTTCAACAGAGCGCCCTTTGGATTCTGCAACTCCCCAGCGAGTTTTTTGCGGTTCGTCAGCTACGTGTTCCAAAATTTAATAAACGATGGCATTTTGGAAATGTACATGGATGATCTTATTGTTTATGGAGCAACGGCAGAGGAATCCTTACGGAAGTTGAAACTGGTGTTTGACAAAGCAGCTGAGTATGGCCTCAACATAAAATGGAAGAAGTGCCATTTTCTTCAGCCGAAGATTCATTTTCTCGGTCATACTGTGGAGGACGGAATGATTGTGCCTGGCTCTGAAAAAACAAAAGCTGTCAAAAACTTTCCAATGCCGAGGAATGTTAAAGGCGTGCAAGCTTTCCTAGGATTGACTGGTTTCTTTCGAAAGTTTATTAGAGGATATTCTTTGATTGCAAAGCCGTTAACCAGTCTCCTGCGCAAAGATGTTCCTTTTGAGATAAATCACGAAGAGATACGAGCAGTCCAGCAGTTGAAGGAAGCACTTGTCAATGCACCGGTCCTGCGCATCTATGACAGAGGTGCAAGGACAGAAATCCATACGGACGCATCCAAGGATTGTTTTGCCGCAGTACTGTTTCAGTGGCATGAAGGCAGTCTACATCCGATTTTCTTTTGGAGCAAGAAGACTACTGAAGCAGAGGCGCGCCAACACAGCTATATTTTAGAAGCAAAAGCCGTGTTCCTGGCATGCAAAAAATTCCGGCAGTATATACTTGGAGTACCAATTACGATTGTAACTGATTGCGCTGCGTTTAAACAAACAACATCCAAGAAAGATATGCCACGCGAAGTTTCACAGTGGGTTATGTACTTGGAGGACTTCGAATACAAAATGGAGCACAGAAGCGGAGATCGTCTAAAGCTTGTTGACTGCTTAAGCCGATATCCGCAGCAGGTCATGATGGTCACAACAGAAGTCACAGCTAGAATAAAAACAGCCCAGCAGAAGGATCCCATGATAAAAGCCATTTTGGAGATTCTCAGCAGCCAACCATATGAGCATTATAAAACCAAAGGCGGATTGCTTTATAAATCTGTTGAAGGTACTGATTTGCTCGTAGTACCCAGTCGCATGGAGCGGGAGATTATTGTAGAAGCTCACAACGCATTCTGCCATTCAGAAGACGATGCATATCATTAGCCAGAACTACTTCATACCACACTTGGAAGGAAAAGTTGCGAAGATCATTGCCAATTGCATTAAGTGCATTGTGCATAACAGGAAGCTGGGCAAAAAGGAAGGATTTCTATATCCAATAGAAAAAGGAGCAGAGCCATTGCACACGCTGCATATAGATCATCTTGGACCAATGGATGCCACCACAAAGGCTTATAAATATATTTTCGCCATAGTCGACAGACTTAGCAAGTTTGTTTGGATATATCCGACTAAGACGACAAGCTGTGAGGAGTCTATAAAAAAGCTGGAAAATTGGGCAGAAGTCTTTGGTTATCCAAATAGAATCATTAGCGATAGAGGATCCGCATTTACGGCAACTGCATTCGAGGAGTACGTAAAGGAACACGGAATTGAGAATGTGTGGGGCACTACCGGTGTTCCAAGAGGAAATGGCCAAATTGAACGAGTTAATCGTACGATACTCGCAATTATCTCAAAGCTGTCGTCGGAAAATCCAGAAAAATGGTTTAAGTTTGCGCCGAAAGTACAAAGGGTCATAAATAGTACCATTCACGTATCCACGAAGAGATCGCCGTTCGAACTTATGTTTGGCGTGAAGATGAGGACAACAGCCGAAAACGAGATGCTGTAGCTTTTGGAAAAAGAGATTTGCGAAAGCTTCGATGCCGAGAGACAGGAAATACGAATAAACGCGAAAGATGAAATTCAACGCACCCAGGACATATACAAAAAGCAGTATGACAAAAAGCGTAAGGATGATATTGGATACAAGAAGGGCGACCTTGTTGCAATTCGTCGCACACAGTTCGTGGCTGGTAAAAAACTGGCTAGCGAATATCTGGGTCCATACGAGGTGGTAAAAGTGAAGCGGAACGGACGCTACGAGGTGCGTAAGGCTGCAGACGTCGAGGGACCGATCAACACCAATACAAGCAGCGATAATATGAAGTTGTGGCGCTATGTAGAGGACAACGAGGATTCCAGTTCATCGGAGGCCGATGAATAATGCAGAATGGCCGAATGTAACAAAGATGTATCGAGCAGGCGATACCAAGTGGTATCGGTCAGTGGCGGGATGTCGATAGTCAGGTGCCTATCGATATCGGCAGTCGAGTGATGTCGCACACAGTCGTTTACAGTCGTTCAGCAGTAGCAGCAGCAGTCGGTCGCCAAGTCGTGAGTTACTTAATATGTCGTTGACTAAAGTTGTTTAATTATTATTACTACTAAGCATATCAAACTGTACTTTAATTATCCCACTATTAAATAAAACTAAGGTTATCCGTTATAACCCGTTTTACATATATGCTATATCAGTGATATCATACATAAATTTTTGTTGAAAAGTTTGGAAGATATAACCTATTAACTGAATTTATACGTTTTTCTTTCAATTGGAATAGGACAGCAGCAACAAAGTGTCATAACAGCCAGAGTTTGAGAGTGCTGATAGATTTTGCTCTTGGCATGTTGGCATTTGAGTTGGTAAAGGGCAGCAGTGTTGCCATACAGTTTGTTTTTGCTTGTACAAACAATAAACACCGTTTGACAAAGTTACTCTGCCAAAAAATATTGCAATTGTCAAAATCTCTGATGCCTTATTCAAACATTTCTGATATCTTTTTTTTTTTATAAAAAAAGCCTCTTCATGTGGTAAAAGTCTAGTGACGAAATCATTTTCATGCCCCAAAATTTCTGATTTCCAATTTTGTAACGAATAAAATTAAATTTTACACATGAATTATTAAAACAAAAATTTTTGTCACTGGCACTGCGCATAAAAAGTACTATTTATTAGGTTTGAAAAATTTAGCGCATTGCGCGGAGTGATAAACGTTTTTTTTTAATACTTTATATGTAAAACTTAATATTACTCGACCCAAAATTGGATATCAGAAATTTTGGGGTATGAAAATTATTTCGTCACTAGACTTTTACCTCGTATAGAGGTTTTTTTTGTAAGATTTATATTTATTGTAATGTCAATATATCATCAAAATATTTAAAGCTTAATATTTGATATTTATAGCGATTTGTATTATTAAATTTTAAGCAGGCCTTGTTATTTTCATAGTGAGTACTGGCTCTGCGACAGTCGAGTATACTTGTACTTTGGTCCAAAAAAAAAAAAAAGTGCGTAACTGGAGGAAGGAGGAGTGGCAGACCCCACAGAGTCATGATCAGCATCAAGAGCCGAGTCGATATAGCTATGTCCGTCTGACCGTCCCTCTCTCCGTCTGTATTGACTCCTACAGCTCAGAGACTATAAGTGCTAGAGATTCCAAACTTGGTATGTAAGTTCGTCTATATTGCACGCAGAGTTTGTTTTAGATTTTGGGTCGGACTACTATATCATAATGCTGCCATAGGAACGAACAGTCGAAACTCAAGTATTTATTAGTATGAAAAACTTTTTTGTTGTTTGAGATATCTGAACCAAACTGACGGAATATCGAAATAGGGCCACTATATCATATAGCTGCCATAGGAACGATCAACCGAGCATCATTACTTAGTATGAGAAAGTTTTTTTGTTGTCGAGAAATCTTCACCAATCCTACAGAATATGCATATGGTATGAAAAACTTTTTTGTTTTCTAAGATATCTGAACGAATGCCGACTTATATATTTTATTTTAAGCAGTTTTTGCTTTTCCATAATAAGAACGGGGACTCCGAGAGTCGAGTAGGATCGAATGTAGCGCCGTCCACTAGTTCTCTATTACCAATGGGTACAGGGTATAAAACGATTTACTAACCGATATTAAACGTTTTGCATAAATCGGCTTCTAAATGGTTAATTCAGGCTTTTGGTTTCGTTATAAGTTTCTAATACCAATTTCAATTGGTTGTGGGTTAACGGTTACAGGTTTAATCCCTGATAAGAAGTGTTCCTTATATTCATCCTTTAATAGCGGTAATAATAGATATTCAGTCGTGTCTGGCTAGATGAGCTGTTGAAGAATTCGCCGATATCTTCGATGGTCTCACAATAAGCGGTGAATTACCTCAGAGAAGCCCCCTTTTATTTGTTGGGTGTTATCGTACGTGAATAAAACCAAGAATATCGGGCATGCAAAATTAAAGAACGCGAGAGGAGGAAGAGGATAGAGAGTTACAGACATTAAATAGAAAAACGAAAGATTAAAAAAGAAAATAACATACTTAAGACTCTCTAAACTAAGTTTGAGTTAATTATTAAAAATTTAAAAGGTCAATGCAATAAAAAGTTTTATATACAGATACGAAGAGTAATAGGATACAAGATCTAAATACTACTTAGAGAAAAGAGTTGAGTTGTGAAATTATTTCCGTTGAGTCACCATCAATAATTTTCGACATTAACAGAACAGCAAACATTATTCTACGATTTAATAAATACTGAAATCATTTATATAGTCTCACATACACATGCCAATTAAGAAAGTTTTTTGCACCGATTAAACGGGATCTTGGTGAACTGAGTAGTGAAGACTCCATATTAAGAGACCACTATACAGTAAGTTTGACTTTAAAGTCCTATTTCCATAGACCACTCCACAAGGAAGTGATCTAAATCGACATGAATATATGTATGAAGTCTACAAATGGGTTCAATGTTGCAATATCTTGTCGTTGGCGAGTTGGCATAATATTCGCAATTGACTGATCTTTCCTTTTGAAGGTAATGACTTTAGTGGCTGAAAACCCTATTTTGGTGTTCTTAGGGTTCGATTCACCCAAATAATCCTACTTTTTTAACTGCTGCTCGGTCTCTGGTGTGTTGTGGTGAATTCACGTTTCGACCACGACCATATTGCAGTTGAACAACGTCAAAAAATTTTTTGAAATGACCAACGCGATTGTGTTTGTGGTGTGCAATCGCGGCACCTTAGTTACTGAGGCATGTGTAGCAAATGGTCGTCCAAAACGCTCGGCATCTGTCGCGCTTGTACGTGCGAATTCAGCTAAATATGTTTTTAAGTTGCAATTTATTGTGCAGAAATCCCATAGTATTTGTCACATTTAGTTTTAGTTTGAGTGACGGTTTTCCAAGCAAAAAGTAATGCATGATCGCACGAAATTAATTTTTAAATAAAGTTACTATTTTAAATTTAAAAAAAAGCTATACCAAGTTATACCATAGTTTTTAAAGTTGTTTGTTGGGATCTGGGGTCCCATACACATAAGAGAAAGATAATTTGTTAAAGGCCACACAACAAAGTTAATATTGTTGAACTTAATTCAACATCTCTTTACATTTTTGTCTTCCAAACAATAAGATTGGTCAAGTTTCAGTTAACTGTTTTTATTGTATCTTGGCCATTTTTATGCAATTGTTATTCTATAATTGTGAAATAGTGAAAAAATGCATTTAGTTCCTGCGCATTGTAAGTTATCCTGCATCCAGATTTTTCATAAAAAAAATTGTGTAAAACATTTTCGCTCATTTATGAAAGAATTGTTGGGTAATCAGTTTGAGTTTGTTTTTTATAAATTCTTTATTTTTGATCATGGCAAGAACAGTAAAAGAAATGATGATAAAATAATATAAACATCTTAATGTATATTTATAAGCAACCAAATGTCTTTATGTTATGTTATGTTAAATAATGCCTTTCTGCACTGCGACCAGTATTAGATCTTTTGTGCCGGCCCGTAAGATAATAGAGAGCCAAAAAAAAAAAAAAAAATGTCTTTATGCTCCATTTATGATGTGAAAATAATTTTAAATTAAGCTTGACTTACTTTATTAAATTAAATTTGAGATATATACCAATTACCAATTCCAACAAACATATTATGTTTTTCAATATATACTTATACAATACTAACACTTGTCTATACACTTTTACAAACTATTTACATTCCAATTTGCTGCACACCAGAGCAAGGAGGCAGGAATACGTACACTTGTAGCCCTTGATGATCAAGGAGGTGAGTCCACTACTAACACAACAATATATCACATTTATATAGGAGATATATAACATATAATATTACTTTTTTTTCGTAAATACATATATATATATTTACAGCACTACATTAATCAAGGCACAACATCTTTTAAACAATTCTAAATATAACAAACATATTGATTTGAATGTTTGTATGTGCATATCAATGTGTCAGAGACCTGCACCGTTGAGCTTTTACTGGTGGTTCACATCAATCCAAACCACTCAAAAAACACACCCAACATCATAGAAAGAAAATCTACATTATTAAACATATGTACATACATACATTCTTGTTATGGAGTATGGAAAATATTGCGTTCCTTCTAATCTAGGGGTGTCAATATATCGTATGCCCCTGGGGGTCGAACAAAATTTCATACAAACACGAGCCAAAGTCAGCCAGGAATTGTCTCTCACATTAGGCGAGTGAATGGTACTGATGTCAATATTAAAACAGGTCTGCGTCGCTTTGATATATAAAAACCCTGCTATAAAAATCTGCGACTATTGTAGTTTTGACATAATTAAAAATTAACCAATTGTTTAATAAAAAATTATTTTTTCAAATCTTATGTTATAAATTAGAAATCATATTATATTTATTAAAAGTTCAAACGATGCAGTCACAATACACTACGATTTATTTAATAAATATTTTTAAAGACATAAAAAACTTTATATAGTTGCCCACTTCGATTCGCTTATTGCAAAAGAGTCGAATCTGTTTGAAAAAATCTTGCAATTTACAATTTAGAATTGCTATCACCTGAAATTAATCATATCTAAAGTGGGAGACACAAAAATCAATAATCCGAGGTGTGCTGGGAATCGTGGTCCAAACTCGTAAACTGGGTTTTTGGTGAGTGATCAGGGCTAAGCACGAATAGTTACTAGCTTACTTTTATAATCCCAAATTACAAATTATACACAATATTTTGGATTTCCATAAGTTTTTAACTAAGCTTCTCGTTTTTTCTCTTTTTAAGTACAATTTCCAACTCAAAAGGATACCTGCTGAGCGTGTCAGTCGAAGATAACATCAAGATTAGAAAAGATAGATGGTGTTGATGAGATTCTTCCAGTTTATAGGCAACTTCGATGTTATGTGTTACAAAATAGCTAAAAGATGGAAGAGTCGTACTAGAAAGTTGAAGCTTTTTGAAGAATGGTCCAAAATTATTTGCCGAGCAGTCAAATTTTTAAAATTCCAATTCGGATAGTTAAAAAAAAAAAAAAAAAAAAAGATTAAAGATTTTTTTAATTTTAAAAATTCAATATTTTCTCTTTTCGTTTTCAAGTCATTAATCGTCAATTTTCAGCGATCGCGAGATGTCGATGATTTATAGTGAGCGGACAAGCTATTTTTAGAGAATATCAAAGTCTAGGAGATGGTAAGGCTTCATCAATATGATAAAATGAAGAGGCTGTTCCATGAAAGAACTCTACCCACTACACCACTTATAAATACTCGAACTATAAGAATTTGGCTCTACTGAATTCTTAGAAGTGGGTGTTTTATTAAGATATTGAATCTACGGGATCGGTCCGAAACACTTTTATTAAAGGTAAAACGACAACAGTTCTAGTTAAATTCACGGAATAGTGAATTTAAATGAACAGTGAATTCAAGGAATATTGAATTTAAATGATCCGACAAGGAAAAGTGAATTGTGCAGAATTTTAAGTTTGAAAAAAGTTTTCAGAGAATTGTGAAATCCTTGGAATTGGCAGCATGCACACACAGTTAGGACATAGATTTTTATTTATCTAAATATGATCAGTTTACTTACAATGTAAAATTATAAATAAACAAAGAGCTTTAGCGACTCAGGCCTTAAGCTAATCTAACTGTGTATTAAGAGTATGTGTAGTTTATACAAAGATTAAAATAGTGATACTGTGGAGAGGATTGAAGGGAAGTTGTCTGTTGGAATTGTGTAATTGTTGGCATTAGGTGAGAAGTGAAGTAAAGTTTGAGTTGCAGAATTGACAGGTATTGGGTGTGTTGCTGAATAAGTATGAGTGAGTAAGGTTTGTATGTCCCAACCGTGGTCGGGTAATTCATGTGAGTTCACGGCGGGATATTTGGTGTTGTGTGGCGTAATTGTAAATATTAGTTTTAATGGAGTTGTTAGTTTTATAATAGTCCTTAGTATTAGAGAATATTGTTTGTTGTAATTGACTGTGGGTTAATTTAATGAATTTTTCTATGTCGGAGATGTTGTGATTTGTTGTGAAAGTTAATGGGAGTTGAATTGCTGATTTGGCTGCATCATCGTCTATTTCATTGCCATTAATATTGCAGTGACCTGGTACCCAAATAATTATTATTTTAGGTGAGGAATTTAAAAGATTTTTCCGGATGCTCAGTGGGTAGAATGATTGGTTGTTAGGGTTGGCTATTGAGTGTATGGCGGATAATGAATCTGTGCAGATGGATGTTTTGTGAGGAAGTTTTCTGGCTATCGCAATTGCTTGGAATATGTCTATTATTTCGGCAGAGAAGATACTGCTGTGGTAAGGGTGGATTGACTGGTAGATGTTGGTGTCAGTTACAATACTAAAAGAGGTAGCGGAGTTGGTTTTTGATCCATCAGTGTAGATGAAGATGTATGAGTTGAGGGATTCTTTTAACTCTAAGAATCGTTGACGGTAAATCGATGGGGTAGTTGAAGATTTGGGAAGTGAATTTAGTAAGGTATTTATTAGTGGGCTAATGTTGCACCAGGTTGGCGGAGTCTTACGGAGGTTTGGAATTGATTTGGTTGGTAGTTCAAGATTTCCGTTTATTTTTATTGCATTTGGAAGAGCTGAGCTGATTTTGGGATCCTTGTTTTTGGCATTTTCTATTTGCTTTAAGGGGATGGTTAAGGGTGATGAATTTGAGAGAAGGATTGGTTTTATAAGTTTGGTTGTTATGTAATGTTTTCTGTTTTCTAGGGGGAGATATTGGATTCGAATAGAAGATTGTTGATGGGTGTAGTTTTAAAGGCACCGAGAGCCATTCTTATTGCTGAGTGATACAAAGATTTAATTTTATTTGATAGTGAAAGAGGGGCGTTACCGTAAAGACCAAAATTGCCATGATTATAAGGTTAACTACGTTTAGTACGGATACTGGGTTGCAGTGGCAGTTTCCCGTTAGATATACATTTAATGATATTAAGTTTTTTGGTTAGGGAGGGTATTAGGTAGTTGATGTGATCATTCCATTTGTACTTTTTGTTAAATATTATGTCCAGAATTTTTAGATTTTGCTTATCTAGGATGTCTGCTAGTGTATTGATTGAAGAGGCTTGATCGTTTGTGATCGTTTTTTTCATTGCTGACAAGCCGACAATTTCATCGACAAGCCTATTCTAAATCAAGCAAAAACAAGCACAGTCAAACAAAATGTAAACAAAAACAATGGTTAACAAAATATTCTATTAAAACAATGATGATTGCAATAATGATTCATCTAATAAAAAAAAAAAGAATCCGAAACATGGTTTCTGCCTGAACTGTCCGAATCGTTAATATTGTGTAGTGGCTATGTTGTACATTGTGCTGATCGTGAGGAGCATGGTTGTGGTGTGGCAATTTACATCAGAAACACCCTAAAGTCCAAAATTGTGAGAAAACATAAAGATGTAAGTCCCGAATATATTTTTGTTGAGATCAAATGACCCAAATATTAGCAGAGAATACTCATTGGCTGTGTGTACCGTCCCAATCTATTATATCTCTAATATCCAGATTATCTCTTGAATGTTTAGACATTGCAATTTTAGATGACCTCCTCGAGAATATGCTATCACTTGGGCTTAAAGTAGTAAACTCCACCATTCCGACTCACTTTACTAGCTCATGTAGAACTCTTCTCCTGGCTTCTCTAAACATGACCTAGTCTTTGTGTCGTATGATATTTCTTACCAAAAAAATTGAACAGACGATTACCTTTAGCGACTACAAGAACTTTAGCGTTGACCTTTTAAATGACGTATTTATCACTGCGGACGGCAGTCCGCGCTAGTGACGAAAGCAGCACGAAGGGTGCGAAGGCGACTAGCATATATACACAGGAAGAATGGAAAATTTGCTATGACTGTCCGATCGGGTCGAGTTATATACCGATCGAAAGGTAACAAATTAACTTACAAATGTGCATACTAAGACTTTTGGAAAATCACTCCGTTCGTGAAATAAACAGGTGTTAGTGGGAGGGGAAATTTTTAAATTATTGGAGCAAATGGAGCCGTTGGAGCCTATTTGAAATTTATTTCAATTTTTTACGATTCTTATCAAAAATACGCTTCGAATGACACCTCGATCATCAAAATCCGACCACTGGTTCAAAAGATAATTAATTTTGAAATTTTTGGTGCCCTTTCGAAATTGAAATGAAAAGTCGTCTGTCTGTTTGTTTGTATTAAAGCGTTAATTTAGCTTAAAAGTTTGAATGAGGACTTGTTCCCGATCAAAAATCTAGAAACGTTTGCTCTACGACTTTTTCGAAAAATCGCTAGTTTAGCGGGAAATCGCTAAAAACCGCTAAAATTAAAACCCCTCTAGCATCCAAGCTATAGAAGCTACAGATGTGATCTATATATCGTTGAAAAGGTATTTTGAAGGGCCTTTAAACAAAGCTGAAAAGAACACAGGTATAAAGCTACAGGTGAAATAAAGTTTTTTTCCCACATTTTGGCGATTTATGAAAAATCGGGGATTCACATCACTTCGAATTATGTTATATGTTGTGGATAATTCAATTCCGCGTTTTTTGACATATAACACGTATCTGTAAAAATTCGTTTGGGCAAGATATTACCTGTTAACTGAATACACCTTTTACCTTTACACTTCTGCATGCACATATGCAGTATGTACACTGCTTGCAGCGCCATGCGGAAATATATGTTGCCAGACAGTTTGTTTTTGCTTGCACAAACAAGAAACACCTTTTAAATAGGTATACTGTCAAAATTCATTACGATTTTAAAATTTCTGATGTCCTATTCAAAAATTTCTGATATCTTATAAAAAAAACCTCTTTACGAGGTAAGGGTCTAGTGACGAAAACATTTTCATGCCTCAAAATTTCTGATATCTAATTTTGTGACGAATAATATTAAGTTTTACATATAAATTATTTAAAAAAAAATTTTTGCATTCGGCACTGCGCAAAACAGTGACTTTTTTTTTGGTATGAAGAATTGTGACATTGTAGCGCAATATGCCGAGTGCCAAAATTTTTTTTAAATAATTTATATGTAAAACTTAATATTATTCGTCACAAAATTAGATATCAGAAATTTTGAGGCATGAAAATGTTTTCGTCACTAGACCCTTACCTCGTAAACAGGTTTTTTTATTAGATTAGATATGACTGGACTACGATATATAATATGACCTCAGTTGATGACCAAGTTGACCATTTACGATTTAACATTCGCAGTTTATATAATACCTGTGTCCCATTAAAAACAAAAATTATTAAGCCTCTTGATAAACAGTGGTTCAATCAAACTATTCAAAGTGCAATATTTAAACGTAATGAGGCTTATGCAAAATGGAAGAGATTTAAGACTGCTTTGTAACGATCCCTTAGGACGGGCTAACTCGGTCGACTATGTAAGGTTCTTGCAACGAATTTATAGTTGCAGTTTTGCGAATAAATAAGAAGACAGATAAATTCGTTTAAATGGATTTATTAGCGGCTCCTGGCCAACTCTTTAAAACTTTAGTTATTATAAAATAAGTATGTATAATGCTGCTTTCGGTGTCGCTCGTCCCGGGTCCTGGTTGTCGTCCTTTCGCAACTTCAGCGGGGGTCCTCACTGGTGACGTGGCCGATGGCCCTCAGGATCCTTGTTACTGCATGGATTGATGCTGGGATCCTTGTTGCTACAAGGATCGATGAGAGATCCTGGCTATTGCGAGAATGGTTGGTGATGTCCTTGCTCCTACAAGGACTGGTTGGTTTGAACCTTGTTACTGCAAGATATGGAAAGAGAGTCCTTGTTACTACGAGGGCTGTTGATCCCCGTTACTGCAAGGACTGTTGTTCCTTGTTACGGCAAGGTCGTGGGCTGGATCTTTGATACTGCAAGGATTGCTGAGGGAGTCTTTGTTACTGCAAGGTCTGTCGATCCTTGTTACTGCAAGGAGTGTTGATCCTTGTTACGGCAAGGCTGTTGACTGGATCCTTGTTGACTTCCTTGTTACTGCAAGGCTGGTTGATCCTTGTTACTGCAAGGATTTCTGAGGGAGTCCTTGTTACTGCAAGGCTGTTGACTGGATCCTTGACACTGCAAGGATTGCTGGGAAAGTCCTGGTTACTGCAAGGACTGTGGATCCTTGTTATTGCAAGGACTGTTAATCCTTGTTACTGTAAGGACTGTTGTCTTGATCCTTGATACTGCAAGGGAGGGTCTTTGTTACTGCAATGACTGTGGATCCTTGTTATTGCAAGGACTGTTCATCCTTGCTACTGTAAGGACTGTTGTCTTGATCCTTGATACTGCAAGGATTAGTGGGAGAGTCCTTGTTACTGCAAGGACTGTGGACTTGACTCTTGGGACACCAAGAATTGTTTCTCGCCTCTTGTTACTGCAAGAAGTGCTGGCTCCAATTGACTCTCGAGTCAGAAGTTGACTGCGCTTTTATAGCCGCCCGCTGTACGCTGCGCTGTCGACGCCAAAGCTTGCCCACTCAACAACGTTTGCTCAGTTAGCGACGCTCTCTCAACTCGAGGAGCTCGCTCAATTCACGTCTCTGTTGCTATGCCGTTTTGTTTGCATTTAACGGCGCATTCCAAGGGCGTCGTTGAAACCATGTTTGTGAGGGACAAATTCCGATTTCTGTTGCTATGCAGTTTTCTGCATATAACGGCGCGACCCATGGGCGTCGTTGAAACCATGTTTGTGAGGGATAATTATGTTCCTCACAGCTTAGTCCTATGTCAATTTCAAACAACAAAGGACTGCAGTGGGAAAGTTGATAACGACTGCAAAATGTGCTTTTTATTCTGGCCACATGCCGGATTTCATATTTAAAAACTAATGGCATAAAATTATCCTTCCAATAAAGCCAAATTAATGGACGTTAAAATGATTTTCTTGTGTTTTATTTCAATTCAAAGTTCTATACCTCTAAAAAAACACCCTTTACATATTTGATCTATAGTTGGAAATGTATTTTGAAGGGCTTTTAAGCATAGCTGTAAAGAACACAGGTAAAAGCTGCAGGTGAAATAAGGTTTTTTTCCACATTTTGGCGATTTAAGAAAAATCTACGTTTCAAATCACTTTCAAATATATTTTATGTTGTAGACAATTCAATTCCGCATTGTACGACATGTAACACATATCTTTCAAAATTCGTTTGGGCAAGATATTACCTGTTAACTAAATGTATACCTATTACCTTTACACTACTGCATGTACATATGCATTATGTGCCCTGCTTGCGGAGTCATGCGGAAATATATTGCTTACAAGTGGTGAATTTTTTTTGCGGCAGATAAAACACATTATATTTGCGATTACTGCAAGATCGGTATAAATTTAAGGTTAATATTCATGGTTTAGTCGAATAATAGTCGATATTACCTGTTAATTGAATACACTTGCCAGAAAAACTATGCGTACAAGCTTAATGTGAAACTTTGATCGTCAAAAAATAATACTTATATTTATGATATCGGGTTTATTTTTTTTTAAATGAACATCAATTTTATCATAAATAAATCTATCTAATTCTTTTTTCATTATGTTATATAATTATTTTTTAAAATTAAAAAACTGAAAATTCAATTAATTTTTACCCAGTAAAAGTATGCGTACAAACTAAAAAAAAACATAAAAAAGGCACTTATTCATAAAAAAACATTCAGGCCTGTTCCGGTTTTCACTTGTTTTTGCGAATTTCAATTCGCAAGATTTGACCGAATTTCCCTTAAAATTCCTTTACATTTCCTTCGAATTAGCCTTCGAATTTCCATGTAACTCGGTTTCGAAAACGTTTCGATAGCAGTAAGTCATCGACCGTATCAGCTGTCATGATGGGGAAGAAATTGCTCAAATAACAACAAGCTAAGTTATTTTTTTAAAATGCCTGCAGCTCTGGATATTGGTTGATTTCAGGCCAAGCTGATTGACCTGTGAATGTGCTTATTCATATTGACACTAAGCAGATGATCCAATTATGGAGATCCAGAGCTGTCATCAATTCAAAAATAAAAGCATTCAAGCTTCAATTTGTATCTTAAATACGATTAGATTTATTTACAACTCTTTTTGAAAATTTATTTAAAATATTTTAGGTTGAATATAGCAGATAGAAATTAAATTAGACTAAAAGTTTGTTGTCCAATTTTGTTATTCAATTAAAGCAACTCTAGCAGCTTTCGATTGCGAGAGTTGGTATCGATAACAGAACAGCTCGGCTTAGTCATTGTTGCTCGGTTTTGTTTTTCATGCAATATTTTATAGATGCTTATAAAAAAAATTCTTTTAAAATATACTTCAACTATTTAAAGTTAAAGTAGTAATGTTAAATGTATCCAAAAATGTTCAACATTTTTATAATTATCAGTTTAAAATTTTAGGTATTTATTTTAATGCTTTAAATGGCATTTACATTTAAACCCATTGACTCTAAAGCACACGTTTTGAAAACGACAATTATTGTCGATTTGCGGAATTCAGAACGGCAATCAACTTGTTTTGTGGCAAATCGACTCGTTTTCGGAATTGAGAACAGGACTGAATATTATGTTTTCACTTTAATTTTATGATAAGCATGCGAAAATCATCTATTTATCCCTTCCGAATTCAAACTCACTAGCTCAATGTCAAGTGAATTCTGTTCGCAAAATCTTGCCGAAAGTGAAAACCGGAACAAGTGAGGGAAATTCATTTTCGCAAAATCTTGCCGAAATTGAAATCCGGAACAGGCCTGATTATATTTTATACGATACCCCTTCCTTTGAATAGTCTCTGCCAAACGTCTTGGCATTGACTTGTCCAACTTTTGGGTCACCTCAGACGAAATCTGACGCCACTCCTCGACGATGACTTCCTTCAACATATTCTTGGATGTAATCGTATAAAGGCGAATCCTACGCTCATGCAAATTATCTTTTAGTATTTGTTGGTAAACCCTGTGATCCATTGTAGACTCAATAAATACTAGGTTTCCCACTCCATTTGCTGACATGCACCCCCATACCATTAATCCGCCAACACCGTGCTTAACGGTTGGAGAGAGATTTTGAATGTCAAGGGTTGTGCTAGGCTTACGCCACACAAGATTGCGTCCTTTGATGCAAAAAATGCAAAATTTACTTTCGTCACTCAAAATTACGTTGTTCCAAAAATCCGAATAAAATCCAAAATAACCGAATTTTTGGGCTAAATCCATTCGCTTCCTTGTTGACATCTGATATAAGAGGCTTCTTCCGTGCAACATGGGCGTGTAAGTCCTCCTTTTTTAAGATTTTTCGAATAGTGTCGTCATGAAGCTCCTTTTTTAACTTCTCCTTAACATCCTGACCAATCTTTAAAGCTGTTATTCCAGGGTTGAGTTGAACAGTCTTCAAAACGTCCCGTTTCTGGCGGTCAGTCAGCTTTGGTGGCCTCCCAGTAAGTGGCTTAGATTTAACAGAACCAGTCGAATTAAAATTATAAAGCACTCTCTGTGCACGGTGGAGTGCGATTTGTTCACAATATTTCCAATTTCTCGCAGTGTATTTCCCTCATTATGAAATTTAATGATAATATTTCTTAAATAGGGATCGATCTCCTTTGATTTCTTTCCCATTGCGAATTCTTTCAATATAATGACAAAATTTGCCGAAACAACGATCAGAGGAAAGCCTTTATTGCTTCTATTACCGTATTATGTTATTTAACGGTACCAAAAACTCCATAGAAAACCAAAATTCTTTAGGTTTTACCACTAAGCCTATTTTTTGTATAGCTACCCCAGAGATTTCGGCAAAAACCAAACCCTCTTTCCAGTAAGATCCCAGAGAGCAAAGCGCAGCTGAGAGAGAGCGCACACGAAAAATGTTCAGTCTTGGATAGGCACCAGAACGATGAGCACGCGCTGTGTCGCTCTCTCTCTCATTATCGTTTCTGTATGTGAACACGCACACGCTTCTTAGAGTAAACATGCGGGCTCGATCACCAGTTGAAACATACTTTGTGTTAAGTACAAACCTTTTTTTTTTCATTTTCTTTGCCTTTTTAATTATTCAATCATTTTTTACCACAAACGTATGGTTGCTAGTTTATAAATACTAAAAATAATAATTAATAAACAATAATAAGCAAAAAGAATGGAAAAAAAAGTTTGCTGTTGCTTGTGTGCGCACTGTCTGAGCTGCGCTGGGGTTTTACTGAAAAGAGCGTTCGGCTTTTGCCGAACTTTCTGGGGTCGCACGCTATACAAAAAATAGGATACCACAAAAATGCTTGTTTGACGCCTCCATGTATTGTTTGCTTAGTGGTTTTACATTTGTACGCATACTTTTTCTGGGTAAAAGTTCATTGAATTTTCAGTTTTTTAATTTAAAATATATGAATATAATCCAAAACGAAAAAACACCAGCTAGAATTATATATGACAAAAATTGTTGTTCATTTAAAAAAAAATTAACCCGATATCATAAATACAAGTATAATTTTTTGACAATCAAAGTTTCGCATTGAGCTTGTACGCATAGTTCTTCTGGCGAATTTATACATTTTACTTAGCATTGGAATAGGACAGCAGCAGCAAACAATACATACATTTATGTCATAGCAACCGGAGTTTGAGAGTGCTGATAGCTTTCGCGCTTGGCATGTGTTTTTGTAAAGGGAACCAGTGTTGCCAGACAGTGGCATTATTTAGGGGTTATTTTAATATGGAATGCATTCTTACACAATGCATATTCAAAGCTTTCTGGTCCTAGCTTTTTAATAAAATTATATTATTAGCATATCTACAGTGTTTTTGGTCTGATTCTTAAAACATAATTTTCGTCCTTGCAAGGACTATAAATTTTTTCCACTTACACCCATCTTATATCAAGAACCATGTGTGTTACCCAATATCTTACCATGCGCTTTTGCTATTGAAAGCTGTACCATTCGATCGGAATATATAACTCGATCGAATCAAACAGTCGCAGCAAATTATCCTACCTTCATGTATATATTGCTAGGCGTTTTTATATTGCTAGTCGTCTTTATATTGCTAGTCGCCTTTCTAAGAATGAGAATAAGAACACATTAACTAAAATTGCGTTGCAGAAATACCCTAAAAGTTTGTTTCATTTGAATACATTAAGGCCCGTATTCTTACAAGCAAAAGCAAACTGTCTGTCCACACCGGTTCCCTTTGCAATAAACAAGTATGAAGGCCAGTTATGAAATGTTTTAATTGCTGCAAGCAGAAATCCCCATTCTGTGTTTTAAGCAATTTTAAAAAAATTATAAAAAATATTAACGAAGAGATTATTGAAAATATTTTTTTTAGTCACTCTTAGAAGAAGAGAAGAGCGTTTTTGCATTAAATCATTTTTTGTTTAAGCATGGTTAGCTCTAGACCAGCGGTGGGCACGCAATGGCTCCGGAAGCCAGCGGCTGCTATCAAATTCAGATTTCGTGCCCACCGCTGCTCTAGACGAAAAAATGTTTGCAAGACCAAAACTTAATATAAAAAAAGGGTTGCAAACATGCTCGAAATTACTAAACCCATGTACCCTGTACCTAAATATGGGCAGCTCAAAAAACAACAACACTGTTTGGTAGATGGCATCTTTTTTTTGACCTTTCAAAACATCGATTGAATCGTTGTTTCAACTAGTCGAAATATTTTTGAACAGAAATGGCAACCAACAAGCAGCAAAATAAAAGATGAATTGAGCTGTTTAAACACTGATTGAAGGGGTGCAACAGAAAAAAATGGGATGGGATTTTTATAATTAATAACTTTTAATTTAATAATAAGGGTATTAGTCGCTGATACTTCTCTTATCCTGTCCATTTGGTCCATTTTCTCTGTTTTGTTGTTCTCAATGTTATGTACTTGTTTATTGTGCACATCTGACCCAACAGTGTGACCACAGCATCATAAGACCAAGAATCTCTCAACTTTGTAATGATTTTTGAGCGCCCAAAATGTTTTCAGCTAGAGCTTTAAGACCGAAGAAAAAAGTTTTTAAAATTATACCTTTACAAAAATCGTACATTTTCGATGAGTACTTAAAGAGGTAAGGAATCTTTTGTATCATTTAAACGGAATTTCAACGACCTTTCCATTGATGCCAATGTATTTGTATTCGTATTTGTATTTATTCGTTTTTCTTCCCAGCGCTAAAGTACATAAGATTACTTAAGATAAAAGCACTAGTCACAATGAATAAATTTTAAGGAAAATCTCTTAAGCTATCCAGGAGTTCAGATCTAGGCCGAAAATTTGCTTGGTATAAATTGAGATGTAGTCAGTTTTCTTCTTATTATATAAGGGTGATTTTTTAAGAGCTATAGGAACGTTAAAAAAAAAAAACTTAAAATTAAAAAAAATGCATGAATTCTTTATTTGAATCGATAGTACGGTCCATATAATTTAATGTTTGAAGACCGTTACTGCGCCTCAAATAGTCCATCCGCTTAGTCCAATTTTGGCATACTCTTTCCAACATTTCGGCCGGTATCATACGAATAAATGTTCAATGCTACAGAAGGTCGACAAAACTGATCATAAAATGGAAAAAATTAAAAATGCAATTTCTTAACCGAGCATGTATTTTGATGATAAAATTCAATAATTTGCAAGCGTTGCTCGTTTGTAAGACGATTCATGGTTAAATTATAGACCAAACTGAAGATGTTTGACAGTGAAACAAAACACGAAACGTGCGTGAGCTCTTTGAACCAGTGTTGCGAAAAAGATAATAGTTAAAAAATCACCCTTTATAAACCTAGCAATAGCATTCAACGCAACACCAATGTTTTACCAATAGCGGCGCAGATTTGCCCCCAACTGTCAAAATGATTGCTGTGTCGAAAAATATGTTCGCCAGTGTATGTATTAGCATGCAGTGTAAAGGTATTCCGTTCACAGGTTATAACTTCCAAACCCTTAGGCTAAAAGGTATTTTTATTTATTGTATGTACATATATCGTTAGCGGCGTTTTCTCAAAAACCTCCAAAATGTGAAAAAAAAACCTGTCATCCCCTGTAGCCTTTTACCTATATACTTCAGAAAAAAAAACTCAGATTCCTTCAAAATACCTTTCTAACTATATACAGGGGTGGTCAAAAGTATTTACACAACACTTAAAGTTAAATCTTCTCGTAATTTGAACTTACTTCATGTAAAGTTTGGTATCAATGGAAAGGTTTTTGAATTCCTTTTAAATGTCACCAAAATTTCCTTAACCCATTAGGTACCTATTGAAAATTTCGAATTTTCGTAAAAGTCTACATTTAAATTTTTTGCCTAGGGCTCAAACAAAAAATTCTTTAAATAATTTAAATAGTGACTGCAAAAAAAAATTTCGAAAATCTCTTCGCTAGTATTTTTTATAATTTTTTGAATACTGCGAAAAACTTTCTTTTTGCCTGAAAATTAGTTACAAATGCTTATTTCACATTTTTCGAAAATTTAAAAGAATACTAGCGAAGAGATTTTTTTTCAAATTTTTCTTGCAGTCACTATTTAAATTGTTTGAAGAAACTTTTTGCATTAAAACATTTTTTATTTGAGACACAGGAAAAAAGTAAAAAAAAATAGACTTTTACAAAAAGTTAAAATTACACTAGTTTAGAAAATTAAAATTTTTTTTTGCAAAGTGAATCAAAGTATTTTTTTCTTATGGACTTTGGTCCGCTTAGCACGAAAATGGCCCTTAAATTTTTTTTTATGGAAGCGTTTTCGAAACATTCAAATTTTTTCGAATTTTCGAGTTTACTCCAACACTTAAATTAAAGGTAAGTTAATTCCCTTCAACTTTCTCCTAATCAGTATTAAGATCGGTTAAGCAGTTCAGGTGCTAGCAATTTTAATAAGTTCGAAAATGAGCGATTTTTGTGATTTTTTGAGTTTGAGAGCTAACATATCGTCCTGGAAAAAATAGACATCAATGAGATAAAACTTTTCTTATTCATTTAAATTAAAGCTGATACTGTTATAAAGAAAAAAACGTATTGTTCTGGGTCCTGAGTGCTGGGCGCGTTGGAATATTGCTGTAAACCCTCTAAAGAGCCAGCATGCGACATTTTCCCTGAATCGGAATAACACGACGCAAATCTTTTTGAATGGGACGAGGATCAAGCACTTATCGCATGTCAGATACCTAGGTGTTATCTTAGACCGTCGGCTTACTTGGAAGCCACACATCCTCCAGGCTTGTGCTACTGTACGTGCTAAATGCAAGAGAATGGACTGGCCTCTCAGGCCAAAATCTGCGCTATCCCTGGCTGCTAAAGTCCGACTGTACAAAGTCCGGCTGTACAAACTGTCTTGCTTCGCATCTCGCAAGGCCTTTTGGGAGGAGAAGACTTGCTCTTAGACACATCTCGGACAACTGGATTTACGGCCGGACGCCTTCAGGCAGGTTGCGGCAGGGCATCAGCTAAGGTTGTTAAGCTCTGTTAAAGTCTACGCCTTTTCTCGATCAATTGAGCTCTGAGCCAAGCATTCCCGTTTAGCGTCACTAAAACCCTGCCAGACCTGTACCGTAACTGTTTTTGAAAAATCTTGCCCTGCCACGAAAGTGCTTTAAGTAGCATGCGGCGTGCTTAAATAAACTTTTGTACTTATCAAAAAAATCTTTTAAACCAGTGGATGGATTTTGATGATCGAGGTCTGACGCGTATTAAAAAAATGTTTACCAAAAGGCCCAACGGCTCCAATCGTTTACATTTTACCCCTTCCACTTACACCTGTTTATCTCACGAGCAAGGTGAGTTTTCAAAAGTCTTAGTATGCACTTTTGTTATTTAAACCTATACCTTACGATCGGTATATAACTCGACCTGATCGGATAGAAATAGCATTTTTTCTATACTTCCTTTATATATTGCTAGTCGCCTTTGGCGCCCTTTTGCTTTCGTCACTACCGCGGACTTCCGTCCACAGTGACGAGACGCACAATTTTATGCTTCACAAGGCTTCACAAGTAATAGTGCCACATTGTGATTCAGTGAGAACGACGACAGTCGAATACGCGTCCAATTATATTTTATTAACCCACATCGTATTATGTATTCTAAAGGTAGAAGGAATTAAATACTCTATTGCAGGGGTGCCCAAAACGATGTGAACGCACCAATACAAATATAAGAAATCACTCGCATATTTCAATGTGTACACAAAAAAACAAGTGGGCGAGGCTACAGTCGAGTTTGCTCTACTGTTGAATACCCTGTGCCAGTCTCCATAAAATATAATAGTGATTATAAAAGACTTAGTAATATGTATTTAAGCATATAAAACATAAATATTTAACGCCTCTCGAAATTGCTTCCGATATAGTGGTCCCATTTTAACCAAGTTTGGTCAGGATGTATGGGACTATCTCTTATGCATATTGTGTCAGCTTGGCTCAGATATCTCAAACATGATTTTCGACTGATCGTTCCTATACCATCTATATGATATAGTCGTCTGACTGCAACCCAATTTGGTCAGGGTGCCAAGGACCATCCTATATGCATATTCTGTCAGTTTGGTACCAAGACCAAATTTTTGGCTGATCGTTCCTATGGCAGCTATATGATATAGCTATATAGATATCCAAATTTAAAAACAAACTTGATCAGCGTTCAGTATCCAGCTACCTACATACCAAATTTTGAAGTCTTTAGTTATTATAGTCTTTGAGATCGACGCGTTCAGACAGACGGACGGACAGACGGACGGACACGGCTCAATCAACTCGGCTGTTGATGCTGATCAAGAATATATATACTTTATAGGGTCGGAGATGCTTCCTTTTGCCTGTTACATACACCACACAAATCTAATATACCCTTTTGACCATTTTCAATTGGCACAAAGTCAAAAAGTCACACGCATCACACGTTTTTCAAGTTTTTCTTTTTCAGTGTACACAAAACGATAAGATCACAAAAAAAGGCTTTCGGATTAGCAAAAGTACGCAATACAATTGTTTTTGTTTTACCAGCAACGAAAGAGGACGGAAAGTAATCGTTATAAAGAAATTAAAGTGGATTCGATACAAAATTAAATATCAGAAATCTTAAAAATCAAATATGTTTTTCATTCTAAAGATGGATTTTTAACCCATCGTTCCTATGGCAGGTAGATGAAGTATCCAGAAGATTACATACCATTCTTAAAGTCTAAATTTTTGCCAAACAACGTTTTTAACTTTTAAGATGAATTTATAAAATATTGTTTTCAATTTCCAATATTTCTATTAAATGATAACTTTTAATAAAAAACAATCGGTTCTACCCACGGGATGTTTTATTCGGTGAACGGTTTCTTATAATCTGAAACTTACTTTTATAAATTTTAATTTTTTTTTTCATTAAAATTTTATTAAATATGTACAGTTGAACTTCCCTAACTCGAACTTCTCTAACTCGAATTTCTCTGTAACTCGAACTAAATGAGTGGCAGTAAAATTAATAATCTTAGGAAAAAGAACTCTATAACTCGAATATCTCCTTAACTCGAACCTTTTCTTTGGATAATGGTAATTCGAGTTAGGAATGTTCGACTGTATATACTTTTTGGTAGATCCGATTGCTTTGTGTATTGGGAACTCTAGTATCTCAATGCGCTATGTAATTTTTTTACTATACATATATAGTCCCTGTCATATTTATAAAATCACCTTATAAATTGCAATAAATCGAAAACTGTCTACTATCTGCAGCGGAGTACAATGTATAGAGAAAATGAAGAGGAAGAAGAAACGAAAAGAATGCATGTACAGTTAGTTCACACCAATCTAACGGTACTTAACAAAGAGCACCTTATTAAACTCTTAGTGTTGCATATTTATAAATTTATAATTTCACAAAAAATATTTTGATGCAAAAACATTCTTGGAACAACTCTAAGAGTGACTGCAAAAGAAAATTTTCAAAAATATTTTTGCTAGTATTTTTTATAATTTTTTGAATACTGCAAAAAATGACAATTTCAACCCATTTTACCTCATTTTCATGCAAAAAGTGCCTTTTTTGCAGTTTTCAAAAAATTATAAAAAATACTAGCAAAAATAAAGTAATGTACGAGGTACGAAGGAAGCTAAACCAACTGGGATTGCATAATAGGCTAACCCTAAGATGGATCCCAGGTCACATGGATATAGCAGAGAATGAAATGGCTGACAAACTAGCCAGAATGGGGGCTAGCAGACCCCTAATAGGTCCTGAACCGTTTTGTGGAATTGGAAGTCACACAATTCGGGAGTACTTACGCAAGGAAGAGAGACGACTTCAGCAGTGCATTGGACTGAGACCACAGGTCTCAGACAAGCTAAACACCTCCTAGGTAGCTACAACCCTAAGCGGTTCAAGCAGGCAATTTCACTAGGAAAGAACAGACTCAGAATACTCACCGGTCTGCTGACAGGGCACTGTAGATTGAGAAGTCACCTATCCAAATTGGGCATTGTAAGGAGCGGAACCTGCCGGTTCTGCAACTGTGAGGAGGAATCCTCAACGCATATACTAGCAGAATGCACTGCTCTATCTAGACGCAGATGTAGTCTTCTAGGGAAATATGTCATACCTATTGGGGACATTGTAAACCTCAATCCGACCAAAATCCTCGACTTCGTGCGAGAGATCGGGTTGATGGATGAGCTATAAGCTCAGAAGGGGGCACAATAGATCCAAAAGGGTCGCGATGCAGGCTCCCCCCATTAATAATAATAATACTAGCAAAAATATTTTTGAAAATTTTCTTTTGCAGTTACTCTTAGAATTGTTCCAAGAATTTTTTTTGCATCAAAATATTTTTTGTGAAATTATAAATTTATAAATATGCAACACTAAGAGTTTAATAAGGTGCTTATTGTTAAGTACCGTTAGATTGGTGTGAACTAACTGTACATGCATTCTTTTCGTTTCTTCTTCCTCTTCATTTTCTCTATACATTGTACTCCGCTGCAGACAAAAGTTTTCGATTTATTGCAATTTATAAGGTGATTTTATAAATATGACAGGGACTATATAATCGGGAAACTTATGTAGATGAATATCATATTATTCTAAAAAGATGCAATATGTAGAAATTATTCCATAATGGTACTAATTTTAAAATGAACGTGTATTTCTATTTAGAGCGCGGAAGTTGGGATGCGAAGCATTGTTATGTTGGACGAGCAAGGAGGTAAGACATTAGTGGTAAAGGAAGACGATAATTTCTTAAAATATTTTATTTATGCCTGTGTCTTTAAAAAAAAGTCGTGTTTGGTTTGATAATGTATTCAAATAACGTTTCCTTGCTTAAAGACCTTTATAAATTTGGTTTCAAATAAGTCAATCTAACAACAGTGTTATGGTACACTTACACTAAATGTTTCAATTTTAAAATGTTTTATTTTCTTAAGTAAAATCAGCATCACCAACTAAGCGTTTCTAGAAATTTAGTTTTAACTAAGATATATGTAATTAATTATATATTTGTAATTAATAATGTATTTGTATACTAAAAATATTCAGGCCTGTTCCGGTTTTCACTTTCGGCAGGATTTTGCGAAAATGAATTTCCCTCACTTGTTCCGGTTTTCACTTTCGGCAAGAGTTTGAATTCAAAAGGGATAAATAGATGATTTTCGCATGCTTATCATAAAATTAAAGTGAAAACAAAATATTTATAACATACGAGTACTCCAATGTTTTAGGAATTTTGATTTTTAAATCTTTTTTTTTTCATCATGCCTCAAAATCGGTAAGACTCTAACCTAACATATTTGTCGGATTTGCTTGACTTGTTCTAATTTCCGCAAGTATTTGTGAAAATGAATGGGAAGTTTATTAGAGCTGCCTTTGTAGGTGAGGAAAGTTGAAAATATTATGGTATATATTTAAAACAACAATTCAAATGCTTTTAAGCATTGTGTAAAATAATGAATGCAATTGCTTGTTTTTTAAATGCAAGTTGGGACAAAACTTTTGTTATTTAATACAAAAAAAGGCGATTATTTTTGTAAACAAACACTGTGCAACAATTGACAACTCTGCAAAAAGACATTTCTCAGCACTGAAACCAACCAGCGCTTTGAAAAATACAAAAGTTATAACGAAAGTAGGTTTTATCTTTGAAAAATGATAAAATAAATTATGATTAAATAAATTTTTGATGAAGTAATTACACATTAAGACAGACGGAAATTCTTTTGACGCAAATGTGTGATGCACTCAGAACATTTTCTAGCACTGTTCTGCTAAAAATTACTCAACATAATGTGGGAGGGAAATTCGAAGGGTAATTCGAAGGAAATGTAAAGGCATTTTAAGGGAAATTCGGTCAAATCTTGCGAATTGAGATTCGCAAAAAACAAGTGAAAACCGGAACCGTCCTGATTATGATTTTTATAACAGTGCGAAGCAGAAAAAATTGTTATCAACCAACATTAATTGTGAAATCAAAGTGTAGTCACTTCTGATATGGACACAAAGTTTTTTAACACAAAATAGAAGAATTTTGATCACTGCGGATGGCGTTCGCGCTAGTGACGAAAGCAGCACGAAGAGTGCGAAAGGCGACTAGCAAAAAAGACAGGAACATTCAAAAATATGCATATATGTAAGTTATTTTTGGGAGGACTAGTTATTCAAAAACAGGATACATTTATATTTTTAAAATTTTATATATATAAAACTCTTTGTCCTGACTGACTCACTGACTCACTGACAGAGAATCAACGTGAAGCCCAAACGGTAAAAGATAGAAAGCTGAAATTTTCACACAACATAGGTGAGATAATTTCATCGTGCAATAAGACGGCGTTTTGCGAAATTCGACCTGTAAGTGGGTCAAAATAAAGGTCAAAGGTCACAGAATCACTTCTGATATGGACACAAAGTTTTTTAACACAAAATATAAGAATTTTGATCACTGCGGATGGCGTTCGCGCTAGTGACGAAAGCAGCACGAAGAGTGCGAAAGGCGACTAGCAAAAAAGACAGGAACATTCAAAAATATGCATATATGTAAGTTATTTTTGGGAGGACTATTCAAAAACAGGATACATTTATATTTTTAAAATTTTATTAAAAAATTGTAAATAAAGGTTTTTTTTCAATTTTTATTGTAAAAGTCCAAGAATAAAAATTTAAGCCGTCTTTATTAAGCCGTTGTTATTAAATCAAATTTTCCTTTCCTTCTTAAATAAAAAAAACGCTGAAAATGTTTTATAATTATTAAAAAAACAAAAGTTATTCAAAATCCATTCACAGTCATATTTCACAGATTTGATTTTACAAATTAAATTGTATAAAAAATTAAATAATTTCAAGAATAAAAAAAATGTTTTCTTTGTTTTTGTTTTGTTATTTAAAGTTGTACTAAAAGAAATGACGCTGGAAGCCACGCGACGATATTTCCGTGAAGGACCAAAATAATTTACAATCAGTCGAAATTTCCATTAGTAACATTACAGACATTAGTAATTGATTCTGTGGTTTATTTTTGTAATATGTCAAATTATCTAATTCTATCTACATATATAAAATTTTTTTCCTTACTCACTGACTGACTGAGAATCAACGTGTAGCCCAAACGGTAAAAGATAGAAAGCTGAAATTTGCACACAACATAGATGAGATAATTTCATTGTGCAATAAGACGGCGAAAATTTTGCGAAATTCGACCTCTAAGTGGGTTAAATCAGGGTCAAAGGTCACGGAATTGCTTAGTATGAAAAACTTTTTTGTTTCTTAAGATATCTCAATCAAACTCACAGATTATATGTTTGGGACTGCCTCTTACCTCCTGACCAAATTTGGTTAATGTCGGATTACTATATCATGTAGCTGCCATATGAACAATCGGATGCAAATTATTTTCTTGGAACCAAAAACTCGGTTGTTGTTTGAGAATCCTAACAAAACTCATAGATTGACTCTTATTCCTAAATTTTGATATTTTTCACAAATTTAGCTTTTTCCTGCCAAATTTAGCTTTTTCCCGCCAAACTTAGCCTTTTCCCGCGAAATCTGAATTTTTCCCGCTGAATCGATAACTCTGTCTTTAACCTAAGTCCAATTACGGGGGAAAAACATTAAAACACTAAAGTTAAATATTTGCGTTTTTCGTCAAAAAATGCCTTTTATATATATAAAACTCTTTGTCCTGACTGACTCACTGACTCACTGACAGAGAATCAACGTGAAGCCCAAACGGTAAAAGATAGAAAGCTGAAATTTTCACACAACATAGGTGAGATAATTTCATCGTGCAATAAGACGGCGTTTTGCGAAATTCGACCTGTAAGTGGGTCAAAATAAAGGTCAAAGGTCACAGAATCACTTCTGATATGGACACAAAGTTTTTTAACACAAAATAGAAGAATTTTGATCACTGCGGATGGCGTTCGCGCTAGTGACGAAAGCAGCACGAAGAGTGCGAAAGGCGACTAGCAAAAAAGACAGGAACATTCAAAAATATGCATATATGTAAGTTATTTTTGGGAGGACTATTCAAAAACAGGATACATTTATGTTTTTAAAATTTTATTAAAAAATTGTAAATAAAGGTTTTTTTTTCAATTTTTATTGTAAAAGTCCAAGAATAAAAATTTAAGCCGTCTTTATTAAGCCGTTGTTATTAAATCAAATTTTCCTTTCCTTCTTAAATAAAAAAAACGCTGAAAATGTTTTATAATTATTAAAAAAACAAAAGTTATTCAAAATCCATTCACAGTCATATTTCACAGATTTGATTTTACAAATTAAATTGTATAAAAAATTAAATAATTTCAAGAATAAAAAAAATGTTTTCTTTGTTTTTGTTTTGTTATTTAAAGTTGTACTAAAAGAAATGACGCTGGAAGCCACGCGACGATATTTCCGTGAAGGACCAAAATAATTTACAATCAGTCGAAATTTCCATTAGTAACATTACAGACATTAGTAATTGATTCTGTGGTTTATTTTTGTAATATGTCAAATTATCTAATTCTATCTACATATATAAAATTTTTTTCCTTACTCACTGACTGACTGAGAATCAACGTGTAGCCCAAACGGTAAAAGATAGAAAGCTGAAATTTGCACACAACATAGATGAGATAATTTCATTGTGCAATAAGACGGCGAAAATTTTGCGAAATTCGACCTCTAAGTGGGTTAAATCAGGGTCAAAGGTCACGGAATTGCTTAGTATGAAAAACTTTTTTGTTTCTTAAGATATCTCAATCAAACTCACAGATTATATGTTTGGGACTGCCTCTTACCTTCTGACCAAATTTGGTTAATGTCGGATTACTATATCATGTAGCTGCCATATGAACAATCGGATGCAAATTATTTTCTTGGAACCAAAAACTCTGTTGTTGTTTGAGAATCCTAACAAAACTCATAGATTGACTCTTATTCCTAAATTTTGATATTTTTCACAAATTTAGCTTTTTCCTGCCAAATTTAGCTTTTTCCCGCCAAACTTAGCCTTTTCCCGCGAAATCTGGATTTTTCCCGCTGAATCGATAACTCTGTCTTTAACCTAAGTCCAATTACGGGGGAAAAACATTAAAACACTAAAGTTAAATATTTGCGTTTTTCGTCAAAAAATGCCTTTTATATATATAAAACTCTTTGTCCAGACTGACTCACTGACTCACTGACAGAGAATCAACGTGAAGCCCAAACGGTAAAAGATAGAAAGCTGAAATTTTCACACAACATAGGTGAGATAATTTCATTGTGCAATAAGACGGCGTTTTGCGAAATTCGACCTGTAAGTGGGTCAAAATAAAGGTCAAAGGTCACAGAATTGCTTAGTATGAAAATCTTTTTTGTTTCTTAAGATATCTCAACCAAACTCCCAGATTATATGTTTGGGACTGTCTCTTACATTCTGACCAAATTTGGTCAAAGTCGGATGACTATATCATGTAGCTGCCATATGAACAATCGGATGCAAATTATTTTCTTGGAACCAAAAACTCTGTTGTTGTATGAGATATCCTAACAAAACTCATAGATTAGCTCTTCTTGCTAAAGTTTGACATTTTCCCCAAATTTAGCTTTTTTCCACCAAATTTAGCTTTTCCCCGCCAAATTTAGCCTTTTCCCGCTAAATCTGGATTTTTCCAGCTGAATCGATAAATCTGTCTTTAACCTAAGTCCAATTACCGGGGAAAAACATTAAAACACTAAAGTGAAATATTTGCGTTTTTCGTCAAAAAATGCTATCTACATATATATAAAACTCTTTGTCCTGACTGACTCACTGACTGACTCACTGAGAATCAACGTGCAGCCCAAACGGCAAAAGATAGAAAGTTGAAATTTTCACACAACATAGGTGTTGGCACCGGATCCGTGCCGTTGTGTGCTTGCCCGAATTCCTAGCAGTCCACCACCAAAAATACCAAACAATTGTGGTGGGTCAGCTGAAATCTTTATTTTCACAATTCAGATTTTATAAAGTTTCACAATTAATTCATTTTCTTACTTACATTCGTGCTTCGCGCACACTTAAATCCCGATTTACAAAATGTGCCTCTGCTTGGGCCAATGTGCAAAATTCAAATGAGTTACAGACAAAGAAAAATGTGCAGCTGCACGCGCAGATCATTCGCACGAAGGTGCGAGCGAGACGGATAAACTTCCAGTAGGCAGTAAGGAATTGGCGATAATAGATGCCCAGTAGAAAATTTGATACTGAGTGTCTGCTAGAGATTTTAGTTCGCCCGCCAACATTCCCCACCCCGTAATTCACTAGCATTCGCGCTGTGTATTACCAACTTTCAAATCTAATTTGGCTAGCTTTACGGCGGGGCGAGTCAGGATTCCTTCTATAGTGCGCACCACGGCGCTTCGAACTTGGCCATCTCTTGATCGGTGGACATCTATAACTACTCCTTTAGACCAGCTGTTTTTTTTGCTATTCTCGTCCGCTACGACTACGATGTCATCCACAGCAATCGGATCGGGCGACGGCTGAAACTATTTTGTGCGACGTGTAAGCGTGGGTAAATACTCCCTCATCCATCTTTTCCAGAATCGGTCCGCTAATTGGCTGGCGACTCGGAAACCTTTTGCTAGCATGGCACCGTTCTGAACTTGGGAGCCTCTTTCACGCAATCCGCTGGAGTGGCCCAGCAGAAAGTGATTTGGTGTAAGGGCCTCCGACTCAGGTGACTCCACTGGCACATATGTAAGCGGCAGCGAATTGAGCGTCCACTCCACATCGGCCAAAGCTGCACGCAGTATTTCTTCTCGAAGGCCATCAGACGGCAAAATTTCAGACAGAATGGATTTCGTTGAGCGTACCAATCTTTCCCAGGCACCGCCCATGTGCGGTGATCCTGGCGGAATGAAAACAAATTCCACTTCTGGATATCGTTGTTCAACCTCTCGAGACGATATCCGTTCCATTTCGGCTTTTAATATCCTGCTTGCTCCGCGAAAGTTGGTTCCATTGTCAGACGTCATACGGCACTGGCAGCCACGTCTCGATACAAATGACTTCAGAACGCATAAGAACGAGTCTGTTGACAGCGACATTGCAATCTCCAAGTGCACAGCGCGCATGGTGAGGCATGTAAACAGAACTCCCCAGCGCTTCTCATGTCGTCGCCCAACGATGATATCAATGGGCCCAAAGTAGTCCACACCCGTGTAGGTGAACGATGGTGTGTGCGGTGACAGGCGTTCCTGTGGCAGATTTCCCATTTCTGGTGGTTTGGGCCGGGCACGTCATATCTTGCACGCATGGCAAGCAGAAGAGACCTCTCTCACTAAGGCTCTCAGACCGAAAATCCAGAATCGTTGTCGAAGCTCATTGACCACAATCTCGTCGTGCAGGTGATGGTATCGCCGATGGTACGATTCGACCATCAGATATGTCAACCGGTGTCGTCTTGGTAGGATGATAGGACGCTTCACGTTGATTTCGACTCCTTCTATTATGTCGATTCTTCCCTTAATGCGCAGGATGCCGACCTCGTCTATATATGGGGAGCATTTATATATTGAGCTTTTTTGTTCCACAGTTCCAAGTTCTGACTTCAGGCACTTGAATTCGCTGAAGTACTCCTGCTCCTGGCAAATTCGTATCAAGATGACATCCATTTCAGACCGCTTTAGTTCCAGGAGGCTCTTCAATACGGCGCCAGGACTCTTCTTGGTAACACGTCGCAGGAAATCCAATATACGTAATTGAACGGCTCTCAATTTCTCAATCTTGCTGAATCTCGTCGGGTCGGGTGAAATACAGCTGAGTGGCGAAATGTGCTGCAGCCGTATTTCTTCGTGTTGCAGTATCGGGTGACCACAATGCTTGTAGTCCATATTCGTCTGTGGCCATTGCGAGTAGTCTTGGTACAAAAAAGATGGTCCGTTGAACCACCTGTTGGAAACATTAATTTCGGGCGTCTTGATCCATTTGGTACCGTCGTCTGCCACGTTTTGCGCCGATGGGACCCATCTCCAACTGGCCACCTCGGATCCTTCTAGAATCTCGCCTATTCGCAGTGTCACAAATTGTTGGAATTTGCGAGCATCGGATCCACCATAGGACGTCCTTTGAGTCGGTCCAGAACACGCGCTTCTTGATGTGCACTGACATTTCCGACTCGATACATTAGGCCAGCCTCAAACCCAAAATTGCAGCCATCAGATCCATGCGAGGTATCGAGACAGGCTTCAACGGGGCAACTCTTGTTTTGGACGCCACAAGACTGCAATGTACTTGTCCATCCACTTCAGCTCGTAGAAAGTCGACGGCAGCATAAGCGTTGATACTGGCATCTACAAAGGTATGAATTTGTAAATCCTTAGAGTTGCTTACCCCTGACATGCATCGTGGTATGCACACGTCGTTCAGCTTTGGCACCAAGTCTAGCCAGTGGCGCCTCCTCACTGAGTGGCTCGTCCCATCCAAGACCTCCACACGTTTTGCAGAATGATTTTTGCGCGTATATTGAAAAATCCCAGCAGTCCGAGCGGGTCAAAGATTGACATGACCATACTCAAAACTCGCCGTTTTGTCGGACGACCATGCACAGCCTTAGCGACTGTGTCTGGCTTCACCATGAAAGTCAGGCAATCCTTGCTAGGCTGCCACCACATTCCCAGAACTTTCTCTTGAACAACATTAGGTGAGATAATGGGCTTGTCCAAAATTTCCGAGTCGTCCTCAAGGGCACAGACTACTTCCCAGGAGTTTGATGTCCAGTGTCGCATTTCAAATCCGCCATTTGCATGAATCGATTTAACTGCCATTGCCAACTCGATCATTTCACTCTCTGTGTCAACGGACTGTAGCCAGTCACCAACAAACGTGTTGCGGCAGATCGCCTGCACTGCCTCAGGACAATCGGCTTCGTACCTTGTAGCATTACGGTTCAAAACATAGCTAGCCAGTGCCGGTGAACATGATGCTCCAAATGTCATGACCTGCATGACGTACGCGGGCGTAGAGAGTTCCCATCACGCCAGAGAAATTTCTGAGCTGCTTGATCCTCTGGACGCACCTTGACCTGGTGAAACATCTCACGTATGTCTCCTGAAACGGCGATTGGACGTTCTCTAAAGCGTATGAGAATGCCCATCAATGACGCTAGTGTGTCTGGACCCTTTAACAAGCAGTCGTTAAGTGATACGCCTTGGCTTCTGGCAGCTGCGTCCCACACTAAACGCGACATCTTCTTGTTTAGATTGGTCACTGTAAAGATAGGAAGAAACCATGTTACATCATTAGGCGCCAGCTCACTGTCCTCCAGTCGCCTGATGTATCCCTTTTGCTTATGACTGTTCATCGTGGCCAGCATAAATTCCTTTAACTGTGGATCCTTTTCCATCTTTGTTTCAAGGCATTTGAGTCGCTTGAAGGCCATTTGGTACGAGTCTAGTAGAACGACCCGATCGAATTTCCATAACAGCCCAGTTTGCCATCGTTTTTCCTTTTCACGAAAGCTTGTCGTTGCTTCCATGATCTGCATAGCACGCTCGTCATCTTTGGATCTCAATGGACTCGACGCAATAGTGGTGCCTAACGATTCCAGGGAGAAGTAATTTTTCAGGGCATCATCCATACCGCGGGTCTCACTACATTGGCAAATATGTAGCAGGCGGGGTATCGTTGCGTCTTCCTTCACTGCACGGCCACATACCGCCCAACCTAGTCTGCAGCGTGTTGCAATTATATCGTCACCGTCGTTTTCACTCATCTCCAGTGGTACAGTGGTCTTAATGTTGTCCAGTCCTATGATGATTCTGGCTCTCACGTTGGTATACGGCTCAATTGGCAATGTACAGAAATGGCTCCGGGATTTCAATAGTTGAGATTCAAGACTCTGTTCTGGCAAATCCAGGTCAGTCACTGTTCTCACACTTTTTAGAGTATATTGCCGTGTATTCATTTTCATAGGCGATAGTTCACCTCCAACGTCTTCGAATCATATTCGATTTTGGAAACGTCTCCTGTCCACTTCAGACATAGTTGACTTGCCGGTCCCTCCAGCTCAAGCTCGTCTGCCAGCGATCTTTCCATTAGCGTACACGCAGCTCCGTCGTCTGCCAACCCATATGTATGCACGCATTTCGATTTGCCGTACAGTGTGATCGGTATGTATCGAAAGAGTGCACGGCTTGCAGCTTTTCCATGAAACATTAGTGCGGACTCCTCACTCTTGCTAACCTGGGAGGATGTCTGATTACTTGTACCGTGCCTTCTGTTACCATTTGAACTTGCAGTGTGGAGCGGTACATGGTGGATTGATGTACAATCTTCAACGCCGCAGTCTTTCTTTGCCCCGCAGTTACGAACGAGGTGCCGCATACAAACAGCAGAAACAGAGTCGCTTGCTTTTGATAAACTCCCATCGCTGCTTAATGCTCAGGCAACGAAATTCATCAACTTCTGCTAGGCGATGTGTGCCTGTGCATTATCTGAATCTCTTCGACTCGGTGACTGTTGATCATCTTCACTGCTGATAGTAGCGTTGTGGACAAAGATCCTTTCCTTTGTACCTCTAACTGGGTTTCTCTTAGCGATGTCATCCAGTTGAAGCTCGTACGGGGTGACCATAGTGGCGCACATCGCCACATTGAAAAGCCAGTTGTCAAATGTAGCCACGTTGACATTGTGATTTGTGAGTCGGTGACGACCCCTTCTAGTTTCGTGCTACAAGGCATCTTTGCAACTAGTTCATTCAACAGCACGGGATCATGCAAATATTGCCAGAAGACCCACCGCAACTTGTTGCGCAATAGTTCTGAACTGCCAGTGCTAGTCGCATGACGCTATCCAAATTTTCTGCCTTTATCGCTGGTTCGTCTCTCAACTTCCGTTGCAGAGCCGCGTACACTATTTCAGAGCGGCCATACAACATCCTTAATGTCCCGATAGCATATGGCACCGTCTCTGGAACCATCAATTTGCCACGTACTGCTTCCAGGGCCTGTCCTTTGAGGCACTTCTGCAATCTTATTAGATTTTCAGCGTTGCTGAATCCGTACCTTTCCGTTGACTGTTCATAGTTGCTGATGAAAATCAGCCATTCATCTGGTTTTCCGGTGAAAATTGGTAGATCGCGACTGATGACATGACGCGCACTGATTTGCGTTGATGTCAGTAATCCACTCCTGGTCGGGGTGCTACCAAAATGCATATTACTGGGCTGCTGCGTGTTGCCGGCTGAACCAATTAATCCAGGTTGTTGGGTTCCATTGGCAACACTCCCGCTCGCGCCTATGAAAGGCACAGAGTCTTGGTTGAAAACTGCAGTGTTCGCCTGATATGGCAGAGTAAGAGCAGCGCCCCAGGCCGAGTATTCCTGTTGAGGCTTACTGATTACGGTGCCATATTCGGAGCTATTAAACTGGTGCTGTACCGGTGTTGACGAATTCGGTGATGTGCCTGCTCCAACTGACGCGGACGTACCGGTTCTAGTTGCTTCTCTGTTTGATGCGCCGTTGCGTTCAAAGTCTGCAACTGCAGCTTGCACGTTAACGGGCTCATGTGAACCGAAGGCAGGTCCCGTTGGATCTTGAAATGCAGGCGTGTTAGCAGCGTGACTGAGTTAAGTGCCACTCGTTTTGTTTTCTTTACTCACGAGGGCTTCGTCCGCGTTATGCATGTTCAGGCGCCTTTTAGGTTATGTCACGACCCAAATTGTGCTTTTCAAATTAACTGCTCCAAAAGTTGTTCTCGACGGCGATTTCCACCTGGTTGTGGAAAATATTCCAGAACACGCTTCAGGCTGCGAAGAATATTTCCAGAATGTTGGCACCGGATCCGTGCCGTTGTGTGCTTGCCCGAATTCCTAGCAGTCCACCCCCAAAAATACCAAACAATTGTGGTGGGTCAGCTGAAATCTTTATTTTCACAATTCAGATTTTATAAAGTTTCACAATTAATTCATTTTCTTACTTACATTCGTGCTTCGCTGCACACTTAAATCCCGATTTACAAAATGTGCCTCTGCTTGGGCCAATGTGCAAAATTCAAATGAGTTACAGACAAAGAAAAATGTGCAGCTGCACGCGCAGATCATTCGCACGAAGGTGCGAGCGAGACGAATATATGACTTAAACGGTAAACTTCCAGTAGGCAGTAAGGAATTGGCCATAATAGATGCCCAGTAGAAAATTTGATACTGAGTGTCTGCTAGAGATTTTAGT